>JAAAYG020010015.1:0-12246 GCA_009936455.2 Tomocerus minor | reverse complement strand
TTCCATTTGATTTTCATACATTCACTTACTATAACCCCTAGAGCTCATCTGATGTGCACCGCTATTATATTTGTTTTCACAATACAATTTAAATGCAACATTTAGTTACACCTGTGTTCACAGTATTACAAGAAACATTAATATAGGAATAGAACTTAACAGTAATTAGAATAAAATATGAATCTTGTAGATACCTAAATCTTTGAAATCTTGGGCTTTTTGGTTTACCTAGACCTATAAGAAGAGAGCACGTGCGTAGTGCATTGGCTAAAGGCTAAGTAAATGCATTTATATAATGTGTACTTTGGGGTTTATTTTGTGTCTCGCGGCTGTAACGACGAACAAACCACTAAGAAGAGAAAACAAACATACTTTCCTCCAAGAGCTTTCGTAACTTCCATTTACTACTTTACTTCCATATTATAAATTAATCCTGTATGTACCGGGGATGGGAATTGGAAACAACAACACAGTGATGAGCAAAAAGAAAATATAGACCCGACATCAATGTCTCCTCCAAAGTCTATTTGTTGCGTTAGTTGGCCAATATATTTACTGGTACTAAGTACAAGATGACAGAAACCTTCCCCTTCAATTCCCTCCTTAGAAAGTTAAATCCGAGACAACTTTTATAGCACATATTTACGTTGTCGTTATAACAAGGCACATCCATCCATCAGCATATTGTATGCTTAATATACCTATAACAAATGTAATAACTGCGCAATCTGAGTTTTATCACGGCTTGCAGTTTCAAAACATTAGAACAAACATTCGATCATGTTAGTGAATAATAGGGGCACAAATAATCGGTCCCTTTTACACGTGCAAAATATTGTACACGTACTAGTATTTGAAATACGAATAGACAATAATGTATGAGTTAGAATAGAAACATACAATTACGTATGTGACTGTTGTTTTTTGTTAGCTCTTCTTTTTCTCCCTAATTCAAAGTAAGACACATCCGCGTCCGTTACAGAGCATCAGAGCAACAACCTAAATGGCTCATAATTTACAAAATGGACAGAAACAAAGCTCAGCTCTCTCTTTTACGATTATAGCCGACGAAGCGGTCTCGGGTGACTTAACCCAAACTGATTTCCTACACTGCACTGCTAGCACACCCCCTTCACTCCGCTTTTTGCCTTCTCTATTAGCTATCACTAGCGTCTGGCTACTTTTCAGAAGGCTATGGCTGACCCCACTTGCTTGACCTTATCAGCAGTGCGTCCATTATTAAGTAGCGGCAGCTACTTTATGGGAATGCCATGTCTGTCTATCCGTCTAGAAAATGAGGTCAATCGGATGACTCCATGGCCTTTTACAGGGTTATCAACTGCTGTTTTCCCCGCTTTTCATTCAATCAGTAAGCGCTATTTATTTACAACAGTTTTTCCAATGGTTTATCAAGTTAGGCGTTTGTCTTCTGGCCATCCTACACCTTTTTTACACTCATGCTGAGCGATTGAGGAATCCAAAGAAACAATTATTACATTTGCAGCATACTAACGTTCACAGGTACTTTCACTAATACCAATGCAAACTATAACATAAAAACACAAAAGAAATATTGAAATATAAATCAATTTAAATGTATCTTCTTTCATCCAAGAAAGCATTACTTTACTTTTACCATAAAATAACATCCACCAGGCACCAGGGTGGCCTTGGATCATACTTTTATGTTGACTAAAAAAGCCGAATGTTACGGTATCCGGAGATTTCAAACAAGACGATTTCGACAATTATAGGAGGTGATCTCGATAATGCAAAGGAGGACTCCACAATAATTATAAATGTTGACAAACGGAGAATTCTAGAACTTATTTTTATTATTCAAATACTGATTTATATTAGCTTACAATTAGTGCCTATTGAGCACATTAAGAATAGGAAAATATTCAGCACATTGCACAATGAGTGACTTATAATTGCTACAGAGTAAATTAATTTATAATAATGACTTGATTTGCATCTAGGTATAAGCAATATGTTTCAATTAGGGATAGAAATACAAATAACATCTGCCATCTGCATCGGACTGGAAAGGAACGCTAAACGAAGAGTTTGAGTATCAAAATGGAAGTATATCTACAGTATCACTGTTCAGAAATACATCAAACTTTTTGTGAACCAGACAGTATGACGTATGACACTAATGTGACCATAAACCGACACCAACAGTGTAGTCAGCTCCGACTTGCTATTTAGTTACAAAAAATTACTACGGATATACGTACATGTGTACTATTTGGACAATAGTTTCTTTGTCACGTTTTAGATCGCTCTTGAGCAATTTATTTATTTGCTGTAACTTTAATAATGAAGCTGATAAATTAAAAACTTTTTCCATTTACTATTTAATATTTACAATGAAAATCATGTGGAACACAGATGAAAGGTGAAAACATATAGCAAAGCAAAAAATCTAGAGACTTGTGATACAATAGACAATAATTTATGTTATTGTAATCTGTACTGTATTAATTTACGCTAAGGCTTCATTTCAAAGTTCCAAACACTTTGTGTAAGCTAACAATGTTCAGCTTGCGCAACCTCCCTGATATGATGACGTATCCTCCGTTTACGTATTTCTGACTACTAGTTTACAAAACTAAAAAACTAGCAATATCCATTATTCAACGGTGTCAACCAAAATTGCAATGAACTGAAAAGGATTTATCTATTCCTATAAGTTTGATCAAAGCAACCAGTTTTACTCCATAAAAAACGACTACATTTTTATTGATTCTTTAGTCGAGAGTCGAGATTCTGAATATGAATCACAATATACCTTTAAAAGACACACTAAATCCATTTTGGGGGAAAATAGAACAAACTCTTGCTAAATCAAATCTTTGAAAATAAAAATATTTTTGAATTTTATTATTATTGCAGGTTTTGTGTCATCCTGTACGGTTGTACTGCCTTTGAATTTCAAATTATGGAGTAGGTAACCCAAATGTACGCATACAAAGAGATTTGAAATGTCCCTGATATAACACGCAATACGCACACACTGGAAGAAAATAATACATTGCATGCCACTCTGAATGAATCACTCGTAAGAATGTAAGATACAATCCAACTAGGAAAGAAAAGTGGAAAACAAAGGGAAAAGTGAAAGCGAACACAACTTTCACTTCCAAAAAGCAAAAAGGCGCATCTACCATATAATATAAGTGGATCAAATTGGTGAGTGCGAGAGTGAGGGAGAGACAGAATCATTTCTGCACTATAGCTAGGCAGCTAGAACTAGGTAATAATATTTGGAAGAAGACGTCTTGAATAGATTTTCTTTGAATTTGATGCAGTCAATAATCCGGCGAAGATTCTTTGCACGTTTCTTCATAGAGACTGCTACGTAATGTGAAGTAGCACAATTCACGTACGTTTCCTTGGCTTAAAACTGGTGCTATCTAATCTGAGTCCTAAATATATCAGTTCCATTACTTACACACTACTACTATGTTATATAGACGCAGTACATCCATCCGTACAGCTTACTTTGGAACTTGGAAAATTGAGCAGGAACAGTGAGTGAACACATGCTCATTTCTTGGAAAACTTCAGAGAAGCTAATACTTAGTAGTTAAAGGGAAAGTTGAAAGAAAACATCTAGCAAACTAGGGCCTTTTGATATTTATAAACACAAACAGCTAAACAACCTGCTATTTGCGCTTTCCCAGTCCATTCAACTTTAAGCCTAATTAGCTCAGCAAATAAGTTATACCTAAAACTTTAATGAGGAAATAGACGTAGGCATTTAGGGCAATACGAGCACATACATGCATAGCTCTTTCCTTTAAATTCAATGCCTGCTGCTGTAGCACCCTAACTGCTCTAATTACTTACAATCGGAAACTGAGCACATGACTAACTTAGTTCAAAGTGCATTTGTAGATAATTCAATTATGAACTACATTCATCATTTGGACCTTTCAAACATTAGTTCAACTAACATCATGAAATCTTGCTACAATTAGTGAGTCAATGACTTTGACTCAAAAGGCCTCCCGCCCACTGTTCATTTTATTTTTGCATGGGAAACATTTTACAAATTAGTCTAAGCCGACACCGACTAAATTTTGCGGTGCTGATTTCAAAAATACGCTTAAATCAAGAACAATTGTTATCTACTTATGTACCGTAACTTCTATTACTTTACGCTTAAGTTTACCCACAAGGCAAACGTGAGCTTCTTCCAGCTACTTTTGGCTCATTTGTAGTAAGCTATTTGACGTGCAACCTTTTTACGCATTGTGTAGAAAGTTCATTACATTACTACTCGCATACTCCTGCCTAAATCAATTGACGATTTATATCTTGAGCCCTATTAATTACAAAAAAATCCATGTATTTTCCTTTCACTGTTAAATACAATGCTATAGAAAATATAATAGCAAATTGTATTGTTTACAAACATACCTTTCCCTATACCTTCACATTTAGTGTCTTATTTAGGCGAAAATTTATATCAACTTTAACTTTACTATTAGAATCTGCTCGAATGTGACAGTAAATATTCTGGCGAAAGGTTAGTGAGCGATATAAATCGGTGAAAGTATTTGTTACAGCCCAATTGAGGGTACATCGTTGCATAGCTAAACAATTAAATGAAAACTATTTGAAGCAGAATGATAAATAAAATTTACAATGCAAACTGTACCGAAGTTTGGGTTAAATATAGTCACTAACCGACTAACCCTAGATATATAATAAAAATCTGTATATTTAGACCCTACAAAGAGATTTACCAGGTACTCCGAGGTGCATAATAAAGTCATAAGATGAAACGTGTAAGAAATGTTCAAAGACTAATAAATAAAAATGTACTTGAAACTGCAACCTCTTAAACCTGTATACATAGAATGTGTAGCTAGCATAGTAATCGTAAATTTAAATAATTTCGAAGAGATACTGTCAAGCAGACGTCAGTTGTCGGGAAACTTTAGCTGACAGCATACATCCCCTGCCTACGTCATATCAATCTAAAGTAAACATATCCGGGATAGTAGCCACGTGTGGATTAGTTTCATAAAGGGTTGAAGAGAATTCCAATCTTGCTCCAAGAATATTGGCATGTGTCGACAAGAGCAATGAAAAATTGCGCTAGCCGAAGAAGAACCTACTAGGTACTTCATAAAAGGTTATGTTCGTTGGAAATTCCGTTCCGTCTTCATACATATTTAACGTTTGTAGTTAGGTACTCTACATGCATAATAATATCAGACTATGTTTAATACATACTCCTTTACTCTTTGCACTGAAAAACTAGAAACTATAAAGTCTCTGTACGGTAGTAGCCACCGGTTGGGATTTCTGGATTATTTTCTCCAGACGCTGTTTATTAAACTCCTTTAAAAATAGCATTGCTACCATTATCCACATATTCCGTCGGCTTCAGATAATATCCGCCAAAAATAAAGGAAGAAAAAGCTATGATAAGAATTTTGGGATGAATGCATAAGTCAAAACATCATATTTCAATATTTGTTGAAGAAGGAAGGAGTAAAGAGAGAATGATAAAAAAATTACCTGGACCATATGGAGGTCCACCAACACTTCTAGTGGAAGTGACACTGTGAGAGCTTTCTGACAGAGGAGGATCAGTAGTAGTAGAGTGTGGATGTGGAATGCGAGTGGAAGAATTATTTTGTACATGATTATCGATTCGCATGGGGAGGGAGCCGATTCTGGGAGTGGCAGTGGCACTGTTGATATAGCTAAGACTATTTGTTCTGGAATGAGTGCGTATCTCATATCCACTGGAAGGCTCATAAGTTTGGTACTCAATATCAGAGTGAGTTCTGTAGCCCATGTCGGGATCACTGCTACAAGGGCCAATTGACCTGCTGGTCGTTTGAATACGTGGCAATGGCATCCCCATCGAATTCGATGGCGGGATCTGAGCGTGTGCTCGGTAAAAGTCATCGCACTGACAACAGGGGAGCTGCACTTGGGAGTTTGAATGCTGCACTTGCATTTGCATGGGATCATAAAAATCGGACGGCATAGAATGTCTTTGTTTCTGCAGTCTTCCATAGCCATAGGGAGATTGGGAGTACATGGGGGTGGTTGAGGTATTGACAAGAGTGGAAGTGGTCGTGTTGCAATTAGCACTGGAGCAAGTGTTCGAATTGCGTAGGATCCCTTGAGGGGGCGGCGGTTGTACTTGAAGGGGCATTGACATAGAGGTAGACGGCTGTGGCCCGCCTGCCTCCGATCTTGTCCTCTCTCGACCTCTGTCCCGCATGGGAAAAGCACTGTAGCCGTGCAGCTCACAGCAGGGAGTTGGCGGACAGAGACATCTAAGCTCCTCCCCATTGTATGGACAGGACATGGCTTCACATTCATAATAAGCTTTGGAATAGCTAAGTGCCCTTCTTTTGGCGGCTGGAGGCGGTGGTGGTGGTGGCAGCGGGATGACAGTTGAATTCGACTCAAGTTCTCCCGTGAGGTCCCCTTCACTCTGTCCACGGCGTGGCTTCCAATTGAGAATGCTCCTTCGGGCATTCCCACTATTACTGTCCAAGCTCCGATCTCTCTCACGAGATTTACTCTCCTCTCGATTAGGATTGGCATTTGCCAGAACCAAATCACACATGACCACACGGTCTCCCCTGTCAGAGTCAATTGACAAATCACGATCCTCTGGTTGTGCTCCCGATGATCCTCTCGAGCAGGCACAATGGCAACTGATTTGATGCTGTGCCAGACATGTATTTCTCGGTGATCCCTTCGGACTTCCACAACCTTCTTCACGGTCAAGATCAGTTTGTCTACTGTGGCTATCATGACGGTTCTGATGATGGTGACACTGTAAACGACGACCAAGATTTGTGCTTTTACTCTCTGGCAATAAGTCCTCCTCATAACTCTTTCTTCAAGTCTTCTTCAAGTCTACTTCAAATTAAACCTATACTCACTTCTGCCTCACTCAGTCACCACCAAAATCTTTCGACTATCTTACACTTTCTTTCCTTTTCACACATGTATCAGTCCATACCTCAGCACGGCACAAGTATATATAGTTATATCCAAAAAAAACACTCTTTTTTACGCTTTAATTTACTAACTTTGTAAAAAAGTTTCAATAGTTTTCGGGAAAAGTGACAAAGAAATCTACAAAGTACTCTTTTTAAATAGATATCCTCCTGCCTGGCTACTGGCTGGCCTGGAGTGCTAAGATAACAGTTCGAGACTTCCATTAAATTAATCACTCAATTGTTGGGGAGTAACTAACTGTCTTCTCTCGGATCGACAAGAAGGTAATTCGGGAATACAGCCGAGGAGGGAGGAAAATGTCTTTGAAGAAAAACAGTGGGTCGTAAAAAGGCTTTAGTACAACATAGTTGATAGTTGTGATATAAAATGATTAGAACATTCCCATCAGACACATTTTCGCATAAAATCATACACTAGGGCTATGAATACATTTAGTGCCTCTCTCTTCTGCTCTGTCTAGCCTGGTTATCGGTGATATTGAATACAGGAAAGGAGAAAAAAATATTGAAGCATTCTAGCTTATTGTTAGTTTGGCATAGAACTGTTCTAACAACTTTACAAGTCCCCGAAACGGTTCCATCATTTTTATTATTACAAAGAAAAGAGACAAGACGGGGAAAGGCCAAGTGTGCCAAAAAATGACAATTGGCAAGAATCCAATATGGTAATAAAACTGGAGGCCATTAAACCACAAATCCATTCACCAAGGAAGGAGTGTAGCTCGGCATAAAGAAAAGAAAACTAAACTAGGGAAAAGAAAAGAATACTAAGGGCAGGGCAGACATGATGCAAACTCCACATGCATCCAATCCATCCATCTCCGGATTTTCTCTAGCTTGACGGATCGATTCATTTGCCATCGCCAAAAATACGCAGCCAATATTTGTTTCTCCCGACAATCTTCCACGACAAATACGGAATCTCCAAAACTTGTTTAATTCAAGTAGACCTGAAGAAGAAGAACAGAGAAAGTTGGCTTTCCCTCAGCAGAACAAGCCAACGCTCCCTCTTCTATTTCTGTCATAGAGATATTTAGAAATTTCTGCTCTATTATTGTCTTTTTTTGAGGACCCTATTGCCAGAGCGTATTTCCGAGCGCATCTTCAGAAGCCAAGCCATTCCAAATAAGGCCATTATTTCTCGACTGGAGATTCTTGACTCGCCCTCGACTTTCTTTGTCGCCACAATTATCACAATCACAATCTCTCTCTTCCCAATCACTCCCGCACGTTGACTCAAAATCCAAAAAACGGATGTCTTCACAGACGTTCGAGGATTTGAAGGCACGATAATAATGAGCTCCATCCACAATTTCCGTCTTGAATTCGAAATGCACATGAAGAGCCCATTTGGTGGATAGATCCGACAAACCCCAAGGACCAACATATGGAAGGCCACCACCACCAACCACCCGTACAATCATTGCAAGCCGTGATGTATTTTTCCGTCGACCTTCTCGTCTTCAAAGTTCTTTTCCACCCTCTCTTAACAGTCTTCTTCTTTGATATTTCAGATCACACTCTCTTCTCTCGCCCTCATCTCTCTTAATGAGTACCCACCAACTTTCCCCTCCTCACACTCCTGCTGATCATCCAATTCTTCTCTCCTCCTCCACGTCATTTACCATCACCGTGACTTTTCCTCCATCCAACTCCAACTTTACATTTTCAAAGCCTTTTGTTGTCTTTGTCAGAAAGGAGCACAACTAATTATTGTCGCTTTATTAGTCGTGGAAAACGGAGAGAAGAAATGTCATAAAACCCTCCATTTGTTTTGTCTTTGTCATATTGTCAGTATTGCACAACGCAATTAAGCCTAAGCATTTTGTACTTCATTGTATTATGTAATAGTAAGCAAGTAATTTACATTATCTCTCTTTTATGATGTTAGCATTAACCCTATTTCCGCTATATGACCATTCAACTTTCCCTTTTTAAGACTACCTCCCTCCCCAAAAACAGAAAATGGAAAAGGAAGCTAACACAAACGAACCGAGAAGTACTTTGAACTTTCAAACATGATATTTCTTACATGTCTGTCTGCTCGTCCTTTTCTCGTCAGTTTCATTCATCCATAGATAATAGAAAAAGGAGAGTCAAAAAGAAGACTACCTACTTATATTTTGCCCAGAGTCATCTTGATGAATGAAAAACCACTCTTCAGTTCAAAGTTACTTTCTCCTTTATGGACATACTTGCCTACGAGCTACACTACATAATTTCAAAGCACATGTCCTTCTAACAGAATACTACTTATGTTTAGAAAACCATGTTCATCATAAATTAAACTTTTAGAAAGCACATCTACAAATAACTTACAAAATATTACTCAAATCCTTTACATCATTTTTTTCAGCAATCAATAGCTTTCTAGATTTCAACAAGCCCTGTAGCTTATATACATTTTCTGTTCATTCCTTGACTTCTCCTTCCTTCACATCATTGCAAAATAATTATAATGTGTTTAAGCCTCTGAATTTCAAAACGTTCATTAGCGTAGAGTCGTAGCCATTAGCACATTCGCCATTTACACCTTAATAGCCCATGTTTAGTAAATGTCAAACTGCCAACAAAAGGAAAACAAGAAATGTCTAAGGAAAAACGAATGGATTCCAGTTTCAGGCAAGTCATTCAGATTGAGAGAACATAAAGGAAATGTATATTGTATATTCAAGGCAACACAAGGCTCTAAGTAATTTTCGTCACGTTCTCAATCCCCTAAAAATAATGGAAAATTAAATTACAAGCCTATACATACATAAAGTATAAATTGCACAACTTTCACCAAGAGCTTTCTTTTCACTTTCTCTGTCTGAGCTCTCAACTTTTGGCTGCCAACCTTAATTTCCTCTAACTTAAACTCTGTTAACTCTACATTCCACCTCCAACACACACAAAGGGCGCAGATTCTAAACAACTTTAGCCAGTCCAAAAAGAGAGAAAGTCAGAAACAACACATAATCTCTATGTATAATAAATTACCCACGTAACATAAGTGGCAAAGAAATGCAATACTATATAACTTCTGCTTTCTTTTCCCAGAATTGTAGGATCAGTAAAAACACTAGAAAGAAAGTAAATACACAACGTGTGTCCTAATGAGAACCAATGACTGGGCGACATCGACACCTAACACATTTGCTTTCTCTCTCTCACTCTGACAGATGCACATACTATAAACCAACACGTTAAATAAACTCTAAATAACACAAATTGCTTGCAACTGTAATGTTGTGTTAAATAAGACTAACTGTGACACATGAAAAGTGTAGCTGACTTTCCGTCTAATTTTCCTCCAAACAGCCCCGACAGGCTATACATACACAGCTAGCTACACTACCCAAACATGTCATCATTAGCATCACGTAGCAGATTCCCCGAACAAGTCACCAAAAATGAGTCACTCTTTCACTCTTAACAACTCCGTGTTCCCCCATAAAAACATCCCAATCTACTAATATCAACTATATATTTTATATATGTACGTACATACGATAGACGCAAAAACTTCCGATTCTAATTTCCTCTCCTGTGCTTAGACAAAGAGTGTTTCACAGATAAGCTTTACTCTGACACTCTGACAAAATGACAACTAGTGCTGATTCATCGTATTTCGTATCTTGTTTCTTTTTTACTACACTACACTATTGGCAGAGAAAGTCTGCAAGCTACGACGGTATTTTCTTTTCCTGGCCACCTGCCTGATCTGCCTCCATACATCTTTCGCTTCATGCCATCTCCAATAATATGCAACTTTGAATATGTTTATATAAATCACAAATCTCGCCAAATTTTACACTTTTTAGATAAGCCTTCAGTTTTCGTTTTTCCTTTAGGAAACTATAGTAAACTTATAGTAAACTGGTTTAACACGTTTCTCTCATAATGAAGGCCAAAATTCGGTTCACACAAGAAACACAGATTTTATAGAATTCCAAAACTAAAATTCAAATCTTTGCAACCAAATTCAGTGAAATCCTAATAAACTATTAACAGTTGAGACTATTATGATTTTCCAAATTCTACAACTTACAGTTTAGCCAATCAATAAGAATGTATTAGGTGGTAATGGGTGGTGTAACCATCCTAAAATTAGATGTACAAGCATGCAGAGTCAGCGATTCATTTTCATTATTTATTTTTCATTCTAATTCATTCCTTAGGTACAAGATGCACACAGAATAATTTCGAGAGTAGAGCTAAGCTGAGTCACATAGCGAAGAGAAATAGCAACCGAACTAATCGCAGAATGAAATGAAATACAAACAAACCGTGCCCTGCAGATACAACTGCGACTGTATGGCATCAAAGAGATAGAGACAATAACCTTATTTAGGAAAACTGTTGTTAAAATTCCTTCGAACAGCACCTAGCAAGTATTTGACACCCTTTTATATTTCACTTGAATCCTTGGAACTAACATCCATTACTTAATATTAGTCAGTGTGTAGTACCTGTGTATAGTTGTTTTTATATTTTCTTGGCATACTATACGCTACAGAAATTACAGAATCACAACATAACATCGGAGAGATACGGCAGAACTGTACGTAGGTGTGTAGTCCATCAATTTTTTAAAGTGTTTTTTACCATTTTACTGAGTAAACAACAGAAACACAGCTATAAAACATTCACCATACTTGTTATTGCTCCTTTTAAGCTCATCTGCACTAGCACCTGTTCCTCTCCTAAATTACTGAAAATTGAAATTGCTGCATATTCTAATATATTTGTTCCCTTTCTTCTGCAAGTATAAACCAGGACTTTATTATCGAAATAGTGCTAATGACAAACGGAGGAAAATATATAGAATGCATATGTTAAGACGGGTTCTTTATGTCGGTGTGTCGGAATGTATATTTGTAAATAAATAAGCAATAAAGAACATGAAATTAAATTTCCCCAACGATTTTGATTTCAGATAGGTAGGAACGAAGGAAGAATGACGCACATCTGTTTTTGGTCAATGAGCAATAGAATCTCAATTTGCCTTAAGGATCCTTTCCATGCGATTTGCATCAAAACTGTAGCCTACTCTTTTCATGTTAAAATTGTTGCAGGACTCCTTTTACAACTCAATAAATATTTGTTCGATTTTAATGAGAATTACACTCCTAGAAACATTATATACATATTGGCCTATTCGAAATTTCGGATAGGAGTAACAATAATCCAAATCGACAAATCGCGTGTAAGGCCATGTTGAATTGGAAGATGAGATTATGCGCATTGGATA
>JAAAYG020010004.1:0-24222 GCA_009936455.2 Tomocerus minor | reverse complement strand
ATCAGCAACTGTAAATTAGCAAATAGCGCATTTAGGTAGCTTACATCTGACAGCATAACTTTTAAAATACTTTAACCTTGCTAATTTCTGCGAATTGTGTTATGTCATTCTGACAAATTCTAAAAGTTATGACCACTCACTCACTTGTGTTTGATTGCTACTTATGCATATTAATCAGTTTGGTCAGCCCTAAATAAAGCACTCTGTAAATGGCAGTGGAGAAAAAATTGCAGCATTTGCACTGCGTGGTCCACTAAACTGTCATGCAGATTTTTATGGCTTTTAACTTGGTAAATTAGGTGCCATAGATGCAAAGGATAGCAATTTAACAAATGACAATGCAAACCACAATGCTATTTCTATGTACACGATAGAAATAATTAATAGAGATTTAGTGAGATGTTTTCTAAATTATAAATACAAATTATAAGTATAATTGGAGGTGACATTGCTCTCCCCACATTTATTATTTTAGAGAATGATGGAAGAGATATAAAAAGACAGAAAAGGTGATGTATTTCTGAGTGTAACTCGTAAAGCCAAAAAAACATGCCGTTGTATTTGATTATGCTCACGTGTGTGGGTAGTTCTAATGTTTTACACCTTTTTCCTTCACCTTTTTTATATTTTGCTTTGCATAAGTTATGGAGAAGATAGGTTGGCTAAATTCATCAGCTCGCACACGTCATTAACTTAAATGCGAGTGCATGAATATAAATTATTACAATAGATCTTGATTTGCATTGTATTGCATTCTAAGATTATGATTCGACTCGAGTGTTTTAGATAGTCGTGAGAATTGTGTGGCCTGACTTGGCAAACATTTTTTCTATGCGACTTGAGTATTCTCAGCCATTAAAACTCAGTTGTCTATGTAAAGCTTCATTGCGTGTATTGTAATCAGTCATTTCTGCCTACTAATGACAATGGATGACAACATCCATAACAATGTGCAGCTACTCAATACACTATCTCGTTCTATTCTTATCAAGTTGAGTTCAGGAGAGAAATGCCCCTTCTTGCATGCACGTCTTCAGTCGGAAAGGCAAAGTTCAATAACGCAATGCACGTATCTAATGCCTCGCCAACAATTCTTATACAAACTGACTTACTAAGAAACCAAATTAAAGTTCCTCAGTTTACTCAAAATTAAAATTTTAAGTGATGCGATTGCAAACGCCTCTTAAATGCGTTTTCCCACTTTGCTCTACTTTTTTAAACAACATTTAATAATGTTTGAAATTGGTAAAACACACAAGTAGCTTTTGTGCTCAGCTTTTCTTCTTCTTCAAACTTGGGCAATAATTTTTGTCACGCTCCTGTGCATCAACATTCTGCTGTTGCTGGTTTAGGTAAGGCTTCATTGAGTTGCACCAACAATGAGACACAGCAAAAGCAAGTGTCTTTATATAGTGAAACGACAAACGGTTGCCCTTAGCCCTATAAAATGTCAATCTATTATTTTGCACAATAGGTTGTAATACACCTGCCACTTGCCTAAAAGGATATTAACTCTTGCATAATAACAGTTAAAATAACGTATTTTGCGACGTATTTGTGCAATAGAACAAGAATCATGTGCTAAATAGTGTGCTTAGGTGCACTAATAAAGTCGAATACATCAGGATCACTGTGCTCTAGCTAACCTTATCACTTATCACTTACTTCATACTAAATAAGGGAATCTTCATTGTTTCGCATTTTTATTGGAATCTACGTAGGATATGGCTGTCTTATACAGTATAGATATATACTTATGTCTAAAAATGAGTAAATAAATATGACTAAAGAAATATCCGTCCGTCGACTAATTTCAGAATTTAATTGAATCTTAAAACAAAGTCATAAATTCCATATTTGATAAATTACATTGCCGTGTTTATTGTTGCATAAAAATCCTTGGAGTCGAACTCGAATTATTGACGGGCTAGACAAAAATGCTAAACTCTTATTGTTTCCCGTTTTTTATTGCCTAAAGAAGTTTTTAACTCACTCAAGTACAAAGCCATTTATTTACTAGTTTCATTGCGAATCTCTTCATTGTAAAGCTAAATAAATGTTTATCTTTCGGTGAGGGCAAATAAATGGGTGTCTGCTCTACTTTCAGTGATGCCCATTATAAAAATCCAAGATAACTACTACAAATACTGTAATACTCAGCAAGGAGTTTTTTAAAGTCTTGTTTTCAGCGAGTGCTAATTCTAAACTATGTAGACTGGTGTAAGATTATACACTTCATTCCTTACATCCATTTAATGCAACAACAACAATACCTAATATTTGTTTTTGATGCAGCAATTCTTGTTTGTAGAATTAAGCTCCTTAAAATGTGTTGCATCACCGTAGTGTATAAATAAATGATAATAATATATAACCTTATTATAACAGTAGTATTTCGTGCGCCGGTCGTTACATTGTTTTTCATCTTTTTATGCTTTAAATGCCAAGATTTTAACTTGACATTTACCTATTTATTAAGTATGAAAAAATTATGATCAAAAAATGAATTGGTTTCTGATTTAGGCAAGTAGGATTCCGGAACTACTCGATATTTACTCTACAATTTCAGCAGTGCTTCCAATATTCATTGTTAAACCAAATGGTAGGGTTTATAAACATTTGAAGTAAACGATGTGAATTTTGTCGATCTGTCAATTGAGGACAGAAAACGAGTATATGAAGTAGTGTCATGAAAACATCTACTTATCCCAAAATTATTCAAATTGCCTTGGCGAAGCACCTATATTTTGCTCGACTGCCTTTTTTGATGCGAACATGAATTCTGCCTTTAAAATGGAAGCACGCAATAATCTAAAAGGACTGATCAATACTTAATGTAGGCATATTGCATGTTTTCATGATTTAGGCAATGAAAAAGGAATATTGTAAGGAAGATGTCGTAGAGGCTACAAAAACCAGTAATTCCAACATCTTTAGATTCCTCTGGCTTTTGTCACTGTTCATGTAAAGGCCTTTCTTTGAGTAAAAGATTCAATTGGTTCTATTGCCCTGGATTCGCACGATCAATCGCTCTGATTCTAATCCAATTTAATGGCTTAAACTCCATTACACGATCATTTATATTTAAGTCGTTTACTGTGTATCTTTAACATTACACGCTGCAGTCTTTATTTAAAAGCGTTTCGAAGTTACGTTCAGTTAGCAAATGCATTGCATGTTCGTTGAATATATTTACAGCAAGACAGAAGCGTAAACCGAAACGTTTACTTAACTATTACATCCATTACGTACCACAATGCTATAAAGAAACTAATCTCTGTAGACTTCATTTTTTCCTAGGTAGTTTAGATGTTTATATAGGTAAAACCAAAGAAAAATCTACGTATATAGTTACGCAGATACTTGTTCATGTTTAACTTTACGAGGTATGATAGTTATGAAGTTATTGTATCCCATTAGCACTCATAAATAAATATATATGTATTATTAGAATTTTCATTGAGAGCAAGTTCTTTATATTTCTTTACAATAAACATCTGTAAATAAAGTTTAAATGCATTTAGCCAAATAGGGTAATTGCTTAAAATTTGAACTGGCTGAACTATTAGCATTTGAAAGGAAGAAATGAGAACGGGTCACTATGCTATTCTAATGCAAATAAGTAAGTCGTATTAAAATCCATATTTTATATAAAGCATCTTAACTACCTACGCTAAACACACTTGCAATATTTTACAAATTCATAACTGAAATAACTTTGTATTTATTGATGTCTTTAATAATATCGAAATGGGAGATAAAGACATTCGAGAGAAAGATGCGCAGCTAATAACGGCATTGTAAACTGCATGCATCACACAAAGGGAAATTCACTTTGAACTTTAATACAGATCTACTATTCACTCCCATAGCCAAGTTTGATTTTTGTTCGACTAGTGATTCGGTATCTTTTGCTCAACTTTTTCCTTTTGTTAGAGTTTAAAGATTAAACTGTTCCATTGCATTGCTGAAAAGCATCAATCGCAAAATTGCAACCACTCGTTTCGTTCTCTGACTACGCTATGTGGGTTTCTATCTGCACCGTTGACTGCGTTTTATTCTCTGGCTATACTTTGCCCACCTACCCATCATTATTATCTTCCTCCAACTTGTACTTGCGATTTATACAGAGCACCATTTTATGCATACGTAGATTACACGAGTGTCAGTACATGCCTACAATGCATTAAACTCTGTACTTTGCTAATTACGATCTAGGAAATATTATTAGCTTCAGACTTATACACGTATACACTGAATACTTGCATACATTATTTATATATTACTGTAATGCTGCGTAGTTCTTCGTGTGGTATATAGTTCCAAAATGGCTATTCCCTCTCGTATTTACCTTTTCAATGCAACATGATGAAGAATTCGTATCATCATCCGTTCTGAATGCGAGGAGACAATACAGCGTTATTTAAGTTGGCGTATTTTATCGCTTTCAAGCCAAAATCTTCCTGTAGATTCAGTGGTTGACTCCTGAGGTCATCCGAGACCAATTCCATTCTACTCTCTCTCACTGACCAAACTATGTAAAGGAACTGAAGCGAAGTTCACAAAGGTAGACTCACATTTTTTGTAGGCACAGTGCTT
The DNA here is from genome assembly GCA_009936455.2 of Tomocerus minor. Lineage (NCBI taxonomy): Eukaryota > Metazoa > Arthropoda > Collembola > Entomobryomorpha > Tomoceridae > Tomocerus > Tomocerus minor. The sequence goes on along the minus strand of JAAAYG020010004.1, from coordinate 19,623 downwards.
ATTACAAAATAAATATAAGTCAAATGTAAGTGAGTGGAAGCAGAACTGAAGGATGAAATAATCCCTTCTTTGATAATTACATATGTAATCATACATAATCAGTAGCTACAGGTGCACTCCATCTCATCTAGCCTTCCTTATGTTTTTCAGCACTGTAGACACCATTTGAAGTGAATAGCTCCACATTTTTGCAATTTTAACAACTCCTTTTCCGTTTTGAAAAGCATAACAAATGACTTCTTACAATTATACGAATAGACCAAAATTTTTGAAATTACCTATAATTTTTCCATAGAAGTAAGCCATCTGAATTACTTTCCAAGAAAATTGCATGAGTAAATGTAAATCATTTTCTATCAAAAGGATTTTATTTTTAAAGAATAATTATCTGAATTTATCTTACTAATTACCTGAAGTTTAGAAATACCATTTTTCAGACTGTAGGTCACAAACTATCCGTAAAGGCAAAATCTTATCTGAAAATAATTGGTATCTGTTCTGTATTTACAACCTCATAACTATTTATATATATCATTCAGATCAGAGATTGAATGCAAATTGAAATATTGGCATCATAAAACTACTTTTACCCGTTAGCATTAAATATTTGGATTTTTGGAGGATGAATACATAGGTCATTCTCATTATTTATTCATCATCTAAGTAGCTAGTGGTACAAGTGAAAAGTAAAACTGCATTATTTCTGGATTGATTTACCCTTGACGTTTTGTTGATAGCAGTACAATTGTATACATAAAACTAATTAACGCATTTATTCATTGTTTCTTAATTATGGACAGATAGAAAACAAATAGGATTGACAAATTAAAAGCCTACACTTTCGGCTTACTTACCCACTGCACTCTATAAAACTGACCAGGTCAATAATGATAATGAATACTTGTGCTTAACTATTGTCCGGTGTGGCATAGCATTTAGATATAGTGAGCTTACTTTGTTGATGAGGAGCAACTTGTGTATTCTTAACTTACAATTAATTCCTCCATATTAGGAAATTGGTGTTGGAATAAAAAACCCAGTTGAATGATTTTATTGTAGGTCTACGCTACGCATGAACTTTATTTTCCAGTTCAGCAGCCAAAAGAATAACTGAAATTAGCAAAGCTAATGCCTTGTGTCTAGATATGAATGCTATAATTTGATATGCAAATAAGCAAGAAGTGAGTATTGTAAAGAACAATTAGATAAACAAATGTAATAATATATCTTTATTAAAGTAGCAATATTTTTGCATCAAGTTTTTAGGCGGACATTCACATGAGAAGAGATTAGGAGTTAGCACTACTGCTTTCAAGTCAGTTACCTTATTAAAAGTAATTCTTCAGAGATTGAGAATTCATATAGCAAGTCAAGCAAGGCATTCGTGTAAGAAATAAAAGAGCGGATGCAGGCGAGAGATTGAGAGTGGAGTCTGCACGGTAGTCAGGTTAGATCACTATAGTGAAATGGAGTGGGCACGCCGTACATTAAAGAGGCAGATCTTGGAGATTATAGTTCATTGCAATGGGTCGGGCTTTTCTCAAGGAAATTGCAACCCCAAGAGCTTTCAATATTTTCTGACCCACCTGTCGGTTTTGGCATCTTTTACTATTTGCATTCTCTTTGACCCACGGGTGAGAGTTTTGGCCAGAGAGGCTTTGCATCCCTTCCCTACAATTCCCTGATCACAGACAAGACAAGACACTAAAAGTCACTTGGAAAGCACTAATATGAATTATATGCTGTAATTGAAGTCAGACTTGTAATAAAAATTAAGTGCATGTGGCGGTCCCTCCTCTGTAAAACTCATTTGACAAGAAAAGAACAACATCGTTAGTTAGTTGGAGCTGACAAGTAATGCTTTGTGGAAGTGGATGTCAGCATTGTACGCAGGAGCTCTATATAATCTAATTGCATTGATGATGTCTCGTGTTGCCAATAATTGACTGTTCTCTATCACTCTTCAAAATCCATCATATCAATCACTGTGCATATTTATTGTTCCTTATTATTACGATCTATAGGCACATTCATTATTATTTCATGTTATAGACAGTAGAGATATGCATTTATTGTAGTGATGAAGACTTTGCACAGAATAATGAATTTTACATGAGATTATTATTGTAACGACTTTGTATTTTTCCCCTACAAATTGCTTAATTATTAATGAATAATATGTCCGTTACGTAAAATATAAATTTAGTTGCCCTCCTATTGTCTTTAAAAACCCATAGTTCTCAGTAGGTGCAAGAAACTTCAATAAACTAATTTCTTGTTCCGATGTCTATGCATGCAAACGCAATTATCCACTGTGCATATATCTGAATAGCTCGCAAAGTTGAACTAATACTTTTTGCGTTACATTTAATTATATGTTGTGCATAGATAGTAATAAAAGATAAATCAAAGAGTGTGCTGGCAGGAAATAAAAAACAATAAACTTCATCCTGTACAGCTAATACTATGCTGCAAATGAACACAAAATAAATACCTTTGTCCCTTTTCTGCTGACGTGAGCATCTCAACGAATTTTCATTTCTTTTATTTCCCACAACTACTGCTCTGATTTCGACATTTCTTCTTGCAATTTTTCTTTATTAGTATTTTGTCATTGATCTAAAATATTTTAATAGGACAGCAGTTGACCACGCCATAAGAAACTATTGCACTGCTATGCGCATATCATAATACTGCGTAAATTGTGTAACATCGACCTTAATTAACTATATAATTTGTTTTTCAAATTTAAAATATGAGAAATAAATAAATATATTTAAGAGCGTCGTGGCATTTATAACTACCACAACCATTAATGGCGAAATTGCAATATTTTTAGGAATCTATCGTGAAAAATATCTGATGATATATCCAGTGGAAAAATTCACAAGCACTAAAGTTTGTTAATACTCTCAAAGTAAAAAAAAAGTGTTTGAAATTAGAAAGAGTAGAAGTACTTGGCAATTGCTTTTGAATTTCCGAATGAGTTTGTTATTGAAGTGTAGCAGGTTGAAAAGATGCTATGGGCAGGAGAGGGAATTCAAGTTGGCTATCACTATTAGTTTGTTATCGTATGTTTTTGCATGTTTTTAGAGAAGGCCGTCAACTTCCCATCGCTAAATTAACTACACACGCTCTTATAATTCAGATAGGTATGGAATTAAATAGGTATGCATAACATACTTAGATTTAGATGCCAAAGCCATAGAGCTACATGAATACAAGGGTTTAGAAAAGGAAACTCACAATCAGCAAACACAGAAACTAGTGAAGGTAAGCCATGGTTTACTTTGGATTAAAATGTATCATTAGAAACGTTATTTATATGTGAGTAGTTGAGTACGTACTACATCGCACATTTATTGCCTATCAACGTGTCTGCGTAAAAATCCATTTCCTTTTGGAAACTCCAAGTTCACAAAGGACTACAAAATCAAAGAGCATGATATATTTGTAGACATGTCCTGAGGAATTGTACCTAGAGCATATCTTTGGCGTATTTTCTGTGTCTCAATCCAAAATTTATTAATGGCTGCACTGAAAAATTAAGATAAGGAATATAGCTAGTTAATGTTGATGGAATTATGATTGGTGCACAGAAATCTCTGTTGATTAACAACACGGCAGGAACTACTTATTTAGTTATCTAAAAGACATTGCATATATATCTTGAAGATAGCGTGGTTTAACTGCAGTGTGTATTTAACTATGAAGAAAATAGGCCCACATGAAATCCGTTTTGAAAAGGTAGAGAGCCCACACTGTGTGTCTGTTGATTGGAGCTTGATGTCAACGAGTAGTGAGATGAATTTATCTACATAGACAAAATGAGGTTCTTTTCTATTCATTGTAGTCTGCTATAAAAGTGCATTATTATCTCTCTGTAAATAAAGTAAGTAAAGCAAAGAAAGGTAAACTCTAACACTATTGTTTGTATCTGTGCTCAAAGACGACACGTTAGAGGGGAACGATAAAATCTCACATCTTGTTTTATTTTAGTACTCTTACTTTAGTGCTCGTTCAATTTATACTCTGCTCCGTCCACACAATGCACACACACAGTCTACAAAATGCATAAAATACGAAAACTGTAATAAAGTAACGACAGGTTTGTGTGTGATGGAATTCGCCACGCTTTGTATTGTATTTAGTAGCGTGAAAACTACCGTTGTTCATCAGACAGAACATTACTACCGTCTACTGTGGGGATATAGCACAGACAGAAAATCATAGAAAATAGAAAATGATATTATATAGTTTTATATTGTACAAATAGACATGAAACACAACAGTGTTGTTATATGGAGTAGGAACAAGCAACCACACGGTTAAGGCGGAAGTAGCCGTACTTACACGTGCATCTCAATCTATTTGCATTGTGCACTTTAATGAAGCTCACTCATTTAGCTCACGATGGTTTAACTTAAACAAGTCCATTGAAACTACTCAAATAAATACAATGCGAATAATAATATAATGGGCAATATAATAGATATCTGATAGTCATTACTCTAACGTACATTGTTGTTAGCATCTTTCAGACTTTATTTATTTATCTTTTCATAGCTTTTCCCCCGTATGTAACGATTGTATTTATGCTTTATGAATTTTTAGACTCCTTCTCTGCCTCAGTAAAGTTCAACCTTAGCCTAAGGAACTAAACTCCCTTTGTCTCAACGATAAGCTATTTAAATTTCCGGACAGGAAGAAAACCAAAGTTTCCCCATAACACAAACTACCATTAAGATTAACTTGCTTCAACTCCCATAACAATATTATTATACACATGCAAATTTATTGCACATTATTACTCACACGTAGAAATGCCTATTTACATCTACTCCCTCCTTATCCATTTATTGTGACACATTTGATAAGAATTTCTCACAATATCTGTTATTAAAGTAAACGGTGTGATCATCAAATCGTTAACCATTTATTTTGCTCACCTACATGCAATAATAACTTATACTACCATTTTTATACACTATATGGGCACTATGTTTTTATTTTATTATATATATGTATACATATTAAGAAGCCTTAATAGTATTATAACCATATAGCTGTCGTGTACTTGTCAACTTTTCCTACAATGCGCATTGCAATAACAGTTTATGACTTATCTTTTAGAAAACTATTATTTATTGCAATAGGAAAATCATAAGATAAGATCAAAGAATCTTCATTACATTATTACTTTAATGCCAATGGCGCAATAAAACTAATACCCTATTTAGCTAATGAGATTTAATACAAAATTTTCTGACTTGTTTAAATTAATTCACTGGTTTCATTTTGACATACTTTTTGTAGTCATAAGCAAATAAATTTGCTTTTGTGGAAATTTTCGATTTTAATTAATTACTTCTGAAACAGAAAACAAATAAATGTCAATGTTCTAATGTAACAAGAATATTGTATAAGGATAAATGTACATTATGATGTTCTAAAATGCATTTCCTACAAATGGATGCACTTTTAACCATTTAATCTCCTTTCTTCATTAGATTTTTAGTAAATCTTAAAAGCAAATGGTAAACTAAGCCTAGCTTAGCATCACGACATGCCTCTAATAAATAAATTACAATTGCCACATAAATATTAGTTGTTATAGTGAGAGAAATTAATTTTATTTGCTTATTTGCAATTGTAAGAGAGAAAGTGTTAGTAACAGTGGGATTTCATTACAGAGTCCTGGATTACAATTAACTATGTTTATTTGTAGCTAAATATGAATAGATAGATATGCTAGTGTGCTAATGTATAATAATGGAAGTTAAATTACATTTCTAAAATGTGATTTTTGTAGCGAGACGAAATTTAAGTAGGTAGATACATGAAAGCTTGCAATTTTATAGATAATCTAACAAATTGGTTGAATTGTTAAATGTATTTAAGCAAACGTTTGCGCAAAATATTGCAAGCATTAACAAATTACTTACATACAAATAAATTACCATATAACTTTATGTAAATTAATAATAATGTGTATTTACACGAGTAAAGGAGCAAGAGCAGCAAGTGTTTCCCTTAGTGCAGCTAAAGAACGAAGCTAACTATCTGTGCACAATCGTTAGCTACAGAGTGTGTAGAAAGAGATAAAGATATATGCACACTATTTAAAGCATAAAATCTATTGCATTAAGGAATGAAATTGAAATTAGAAATAAATGCACTCTGATAGGAACACAATAGGGGTTATCCCTATGTATATGCATATTTTCATTGATAGTACAACCTGTTCTGTTTTGGTTTGATGTTTGACTTAAAGTGGAATGGAAAGAGTCATTCAAAAATGTAGGTGAGTCACGATTAGTTTACTTGTGTTATTTGTGCAGTGTTTATGTAGGTAGTTATAATATCTTTAAGAGTGGATGGAACAAAGTCCCAGTCAATCCACTTGACAGGAATAATAGAAAAAAATTGGCTATTTTAAGCGAGGAGCCAAAAAAGTGATGGTCTAAAAGTTTCCATTTCAATGAGCGGTTGATATTATGCAAATTCCTGTAGCTAATAAACAATGAAGATACTCCTATCAACCAAATCAGTCTCGAATAACAATAACAAAGTATCTGCTGCATTGCTAAAAGTATTTTAAGCCATTTAGTTGCTAATAGAATCTATTATTATAATGTTTTCTACTCTCTTTGTATAAATAGCTTGTGTGTGTAACCTACTGAGCTAGTGTACACGGTTAGGTAACCAAAAATAACGTATAATTGATCTGTGTGTCTTTATTGTAATTTAGGTAGGCAGTGTAGTCGCATAACAATGTGTTCAGAATTCTTTTTAAAGTCGTAAATGTGCGAAAGTGTATTATAATAAATATAGGCAATCAAATAACAGAAGGATGCAACTTTTAACAAGTTGTTGTATCGTGTGAGATGTCGATGTCCTGTCTTGTTCAAATGATTCTTCTCCTCTCTTCTGTGTCTCCGTCTCATAGTTTAACTTTTCCACAGGAATGTCTATTCGGCATCCATTAACTTATTCACTGAGTGTGACGCTAAGCCTCCTTATTTGTTTCAGAATATATTTGCATAACAATAGACCTAATGGCACTAAATCTTCAACACGTGAATGGATTTCAATGTATCGCTTTGCTTTATCTATTGTAATAGCTTATGTGTATGCATATGCACACACAATCCAATGATTGTCTATATTTGTGAATGAGTATTGTTTGCGAAAAGGAAAAGAAACCAATTGACACATCACTCTGCACAAACAATAGCTCTTTACGTAGACACCTAATGCAATCCGCTCTTTAGGTGTGAGCCCAGTGAAAGAGAAACGCAATTTTAGGATATAAGCACATTTACTACATCCCAATAGCTTACTACTAATGAAAAACTCAAGATAAACTTACCCTTTCAATGATTACCAATTGGCCTGGCACCCCTTCCTCCAATGAGGCTAATGAACAATGCAGAACGATATGATTAATTATGTAAATAATAGCGTGTCACACCATGCCATACTACTCAATCGTTTACAATTAGAGATTTTTTTCTTTTTGAATGTCATGGAATTATCTATTGATTTCCCAATGCTGAGAAAAATATTGTCGTTAATGAAAATTTAATGTTTCTCTAAAAATCAGCTGTCAATTTATTTATTGCAAACTTTTAGAGGAAACATGTAACAAATACAAAAGTATAATCTATCACCTACCACACTACCACTGCTGGCTACTTTGCATTTGGGAAATATTATTAACATTATTTTCACTAAATGGAAAGTAAAATTATCATGAGACACTAGCAACTGTGGCAGATGCTTTAAGGGAATAGTATAGCTTCTTTATTCAAACTTATAAATTTGGTGCAATTTTACAATTTTTTGTCTCGATTCAGTTTTCTGTTCAAAGAGGATGTTTTTATTAAGTGTTGTATTCTGAAATATAAATGATTGTCTTGTCTGAATTGACCGGTAGGAATATTGTTGATGGCTACTTTTAAAGTGGGATCTAAATTGGTTTAGGAGATGGTTCGAAGATAAGTAGTGAGACATTTGATCCCATTGTTGAGAAAATTTGTGTATGACAAATGGTACAATGAGACTCATTCATTTTAAAACTTCCTTGAGGAAATCAGTTATTTCGTTTATGGAGTTGACGAAGTAGGCAAATGGCTGTCGTTCCATGAATGACAATAGAAATGGAAAATTCCAATTTCGATAGATCTAATCTCCGTCATCATGTCTCATCCTTAGAAAATAAATGTCTATTGTTTTGTCACCTGGATGTCACCTTTCATTTTCAATTTGATTTTCATTTGCTCTCTGTTCCACTATCAATTACATTTACAAATAGGGAATGTCCAACTGACTTGCCCTAAGGATCTACCTGTAGGTACCTAGTGAGTGAATAATGAATAGTCTGTTGCAGTAAGTAGCTATACGCTTGCTATGCAATACTAAGAGTCACTAAAATAGAATTTGTATGGCTCTTTAGCCCTTGTAGAGCTAAATAGCAAGTTAAAACTTTCTTCTTTGCAAATTTGGCATTCAGCTCACAAAATGCGGACAGATTGAAACGGGACAAGGAGGGAACAAAGGAAAACCTTAACAGGACTTGATATTAGTTGACTTGACTCCTCTTGTTGACTATGGGGAAGGTGTGTTAATGCAAATGACAAGATTCCTTTCGTAATCTAATGTGAACTAATAGAAAATGGTATTCATTGTTACACTGTTGTGTAGTGCAGGATTTTGTATTCCTCCTTCAATGCAGAGATGTTCTTAAATAATAGCTTGCAATTTGCATTTACTGCTACGTAAGTATTTTTATTTCCCATAAAGACCAAGAATTAGTTAGCAAGTATATTTTATAAGTAAAACTATCTCTGAACGTAAAGATAAGGGCGGCCTTGTGTTGTTATCAATAACAATGGTAGCATGAGAATTGAGAAGTACTATGCAATAATACGCAGCGTTCATGCGGAAGCTCCTTTCTCAATTATTTTATGATAATCCAACCAAACATTATGCACATCTGAAAAGCTCCTTGTCCTTAATAATGCTACAGTTGAATGATCCTAATAAATTAATATTACAAGATATTCTCTCGTTGTTAAACAATTTTCTTTTACTTCTTTTCATTGCAAAATTCCACCATCCAATTGAATTTTTCTATACTTACTTCATAATATTGTAATATATAGAATTATGAAGACGCTGCTAAATTTAGATAGGTGCAGTAGATTACGGCATCTGCCAAAATATTATCAATAACTAGATTTAGGGTTCCTATGAATTTTTTTTGAGTTCAATTTTACTCAATATGTATTTGGAATTGTATGAATTAAGATTCCTGAGTAAGTGACATTACCTATGTACATTCACAGTTATTATTTCCACGCCTTGTTATAAGAGAACAGAATTAGTTCAATGGAGGCATTAATGAGCAAGAAATATTTATTTCCATTCCCTACACTTTGTAGCCTTACACAGAGATGTCATTGCTGACATGTCTTTAGTTCGTAATATGATTGCGCCCTTTTCACACTCTTACTTAAATGATTTTTCAACTATGAAGGAAGAATCGCCATTTAATAAATTGCAGGAAATTTAATATACATATTTATGCATTAAATTCCGATGAAGCTTGTCTAGACAGTACACCTTTTCTTTGTGAATACTTTATATTTGTATAGCAACAACTACAGAACTATAACACAATGGCTTGTCCATTGTTATTGTTACAGAGTAATAAATCTGCTATTACATATTACCAAGAATATGAATTCCTATGAGAACATGTCTGATGCAAGGAGGGTTCATTAGTGGAGGAATTTTAAGGTAAAATTCTCATGGAAGATATCCCATCCTATCTAAGAATAATGAATAACATAATAATCTGTTTATATAAACTGTATGACTCATTTCATGTCGGCTTAAAGGAAGTACTTATTTTTAGAAGACGTCAAACAAATGAATAGTCTACATATTTAATTTTCACTGGCTTCCCATTCAGCCATTAATGGATTATGAAAAAATGGCCTCCCACAATTCACTTTAAGTTCAGAAATATTTATGCTAAGATTTAATAATATTTTAGAAGCTATTATTATTGTTATTATTTCAAAGCTACTAGATAGCCAAAATTCGCTGTTGATTCATCAACTGAGAAAAATGAAGGGAAAAAAGTTTCTGATGTAGTGTTCATTTCTAAGAGTACCTTATTACATAATATCATAATACACCATCCTTGTTTTACTCCATAAGCTGTGTCATTAGCTTAACTGAGGGGTTTATTACTTGACTAAATCAGATGGCGCACACAATATTACAGCTATATACTAATACGTATTCCGTGTTCAGCAATTACGCATAAATTTCTTTATTTACCTCATTATATAATTACCCAAGTTATTCTAATAGAATTAGTCGCATAATTATTTCCGAGAAATATTCCCAACCGTAACAACAATAGAAATTGTTTATTGGGAAGGGAACTTTTCAAAATTTAAAAAACAGGCATTCTAATAATAAAACAGTGCATAAAGTTGTCTATGCTTTCCAAAGGAGAGATAATAATAAGTAGAGCAAATCAGAGACAAATGGCACATGGAAGTGTACGTGACATTATTACAATATTGTTATGACTCTTCAAATGAGTTCATTACAATATAGTAATACTTGTTACGCATACAACAGTCACTAACATCCTAATTAGAAAAGTCTAACTAAAATTTATCATAATAAATTCTCGAGGAAGCGAAAGACGATTTCGACAAATGCAATCGTTTGACGTAATGAAATAGCAGTAGACGCTATGCATTATGCACCGACATAATTCAATAGCAAAAAATGAACTATGTCCGTACACACTCTCCGTATTTGTTACACACTATCAGCCCAGCTACCTGAGAATCTATTTGCAGATAGCTCACCTCATAATAAGCTCTACTTATGTAAACTATTGCAGTGATAATTGCCAGTGCAGCATCAGAATATGCGTAGGTGTAAAGCTGATTGCATCGGATTCATAAATGTGTTTAATGGAGCATTATGAAAACGATAACAATAACAAAAGTGTAGATGTCAGGATTACACTCTGATTGCTGCTACCTGAATAACATCATTAAACATTTCATACCGTAGTTACCAACGAACGAACCAACCTCAGCTTAAAACCTTATCGATGAAATATTATGTGTCAATTATTGAAAACTTACCCATTGTATTAATCATTTCGAAATCAAGTATTCCAAATTATAAACAGGGGACTGAAGTGACGCACAAAGAACAGAAATTTCCCAGTCGAAAATTATTAGCTGTGAAATAATAAAAATATTTTTTGACCATTACAGGTGCATACTAATTTAATTGATACCGTCCATAAATCGTTAGCGAGAAAATATATATTGCGGTTTTACTACTTTGGAAGTTTGGAAGTTCCTAGTGGCTAGTTTAGTGGATGATGAGTTGCGTGAGGTCATGCATTAATACTAGAAAATACGGTGTACATGACAGTATGGAAAAATGTACAGGAAAATGTATAAATAGCTCATACATAAACAGCGTCCGGGGAAGCGTAATAATATTATTGCCTTTTTACATACCAAAGACCAACACATAATTTTATAGCTATTTACTCGGCAATTATTTTCAAAGATATAAAAATATTTATTTAGCACGTTATTTCCCTGTTACTTAACTACTTACGTGCACATATTGCAAAGCTGACTACAAAACATGGTCATTTATTAATGATTATTTGCATTCCAAAGAATTGCATCGTAAAAATCAAACACGGCTTTGGTGGTGGTAGGATAATTATATCCGCGAATGATGCGAAGCCAAGCAAATTGTATTTTTTGTACTGGTTAGATGTCCATAATTACTATTTTGATGTCATTGCCAGTTACGCTATTAGCATTTTTATTCTATGCAGAGGTCTTGCATCCAGTCATTCGGAGACTCATAAATATTGGTATGTCCAACCTAGAAAACAATAATCATCGGTTACATTATAATTCCTACTGTAATATTTATTTTCAATGGTATTCAATATTTGTAATTATTATTAGTGTGTGGAAATTTTATATTTAGTTGGTACAGGGGATTCAGTTGCATAAGGCTGTCCAAAAATAAACATTTAACTACCTTGAAACTCATGCATACATGATGCAAGGTCTGATCAAATAATATCCAGCCTGTTTTGGTAGGTATTTATTTTTAATTTTGAGCAATATGCATCCGTAAATCTGCATATTATTTTAATATTATAATATTTGAAGTGATTTTTCTTTGATTTTAGTTTCAATTAGAATGAACCCAATATTAAAATAAACGACGGCGAAGGTTTTGCCCTTTTCAGTGGTTTAGGATAGTGCAACACCGCCAGAAATGTTGATATCAAATTGAATCCCTGCCCTTATTATCACACACAATATCCGTCATGATGTGTTTACCAATGTTTAGCAAATATATTAGTCGATTATCCTGATGAGAAACGGGTGTCGCTAAACAAAGCAGAAAAAATAGGTGTGTCCATTCGTGGAGTATTTATAGATTCATGCATTTCAGCAAAGCATGAAAGTTAATACTTGTTTAATAAAGTAACTTTGTCCGTGGGTTGCTAATGAACTGTATCTGACTGTTTAATATGCGATACGTTTTGCTTATGCCAAAATTGACGAACTCATTAAGCTCACAATCAGTCCTAACAGATAATTAAAATAGTATATAGACGGAGCCAAGAAGTGTAGTGCCTTGCATATTTATCTGAATATTTCAGCAGTTCTATAGGGGAAAGAGAAAATGACAGAGTGGCACGTGAAAAAATAACTGCTCTCGTTTCTGTCCCTGCTAAGATTATTTTCTGAATATAACTGGCAGAAATTGGAGTCTGTGAATGTCTTAATTTAATACACTCACGTACATACACTTAGGCTACCAAGAATACCAACAACTTATCTGTCGTTGACTGAATTTCAGAATTAAAGTAGATGTCAACAAATCTACTTAGCTCCTAATTTATAAGTTATAACCTACTTTCATCTACAGTCTTCACGTCGTTAATGTATGACGTAGGTAGTATAAGTAGGTACCCGAAATAAATAAAAATCCCATTCAAAAAAAGCAAAAAAACAAATCAATTTTGTTCCCTAGATGTTAATACTTGGAGAACTATCAGAATTTCCAATAGCAAAGCAATTCTATAATGTATGCTATCTTCCGTATACAATTATTTTCTAATGACTATGAATCTATTAGGAAAAATTATATCTATTAAATGATTTCATTACATGGTATTGTTGTTTTCCTGTCCATATGAAATATAGTAGATTCTACACAGGACAATTTATGTCAGATGTATATGATTATAGTTATATGCATGTAATTTATTAGTATTTGGAAACGTTATTTGTATTGTAATTGTAAATCCTACATTTATTTGTCTTACAGGAGCTTTCCACATAAGCGGCTGCATTTCACAATAGACAAAGGAAACGATCGTCTTGTCTGCTAGATGTGACCTAATAACTGCAAAATCTCACAAGAAATCTACCCATCCCTATTCTGTTCTGCTCTCACCTCCTCTTTATCTGCATTACAAGAATTAAAGGTAATTTGACATGACTTTTTACAAAAAATTGCCATATTAAGTAGGTACACATACAATATTTGTCTGCTCATGAAGCTGAAATCCAACGTTTACCAATAGCAATAAGTACACAAACGGACTAAAAGGTTTAATAATTGAATAGGCACTTATGCCAATGCATACACAGCGTACATAGCATACTTTACAATGCATTGCAAAATTTGACGAAATGTAGACTTTTGAGTAGGTTACCTTTTATGAATAAATAGCGTCCTTTTATCCACAAAATGAATAGGTAAATGGCTAGGGGTAAATGTGTAACATAACGAGTAATTGTATTTTATATACTCGATGGAGTTGTAAATTGTATTCAAGAACATTCTCAATACAATAACATTTATACTCAGATCGTGTCTCATCTTTAGTGGTTGCAATTTCATATTTGCACATCTAAAAAGTGTGAATATGAGCGAAAGAGGTTTCTTTGGAGATGCTGTTGGAGAGTGAGTGAAGACTGGCGCAAAAGGGAAGTGAACTCATCGTTAGAGCGTAACCCATTAAATTAAGTGAAAACTCTTAAATCATTTTTGAATAAATTGCACAGCATGCGGACTAAGTAATTTTTGTATTCATACGCAATGAAAAGGGCTGCTACTACACCTGAATCCCATTAATTGTAATTCGGGATAGTGTTTTCGTTGCGTAAATGTTTTCTTAAGTAATATTATTACTGCCCTCACGTACCGATAGGTTAAGCAATAATACTTTTTGCTAAATGAAAATTATTGACTACGCATAAATGTAAGATTCGGATAAGTAAATAAGCAATAATTCAATATTTGTGTAAAAATTAGTGCTGCGACTAGTTATTTTATTTTTTACGTAGTAGAAACGTTGAATGAAACATTATAATGGTGGGTATAAATAAAAAACGAAAATGACAATTACTTGATGTTCTGATAGCGCTGCTAAGTCAGTACAGTTCAAAGGGGGAGCTTTTATGAGATGACAATTAAGTCCATTACAAAAATTCCAAATTAATTTACTGTGTATTTCCTTCATATTCCTCTATCATGCTATGTAGTTATTAGCGTCAGAAAATAATCGTAAAATAGTAAAACATACATTAGCAAAATTATTTTCTACATTTCTATTCGCATGCGCAACGTTATTTATGTGTGTAGATATTATTTTGTGATAGTGTGTCGCATCTGTGAATATACTGCGAATATATACGCAATTGTTATTTGAGATGTTAGGAGCATAATAGGTCATCTAACAACAAATCGGAACAGACATAACTATAGGCATTAGTACGCCAGCAATCAAATGTTGGAAAACAAAGGGCTAAGCACAAAGTAATGCAATGGTAATTAGCTCTGTCTCATTCTGATGTGATCAGTGCAACTGTGCATAGTGTGAATTATAAAGGACAAGAAAAGTATTGTGTGGGTGAATCCTCAATTGTGGCGTGTCTTCCTCTTCTCAGCCTAATTCACAGCTCATAACTATTATATTATAAGAAATGAAAAAATGGGGAGCATTGAATTAGTATCTCGCATTCCCTCCTCACCTTTATTACTTGAATTTATGTACTTTACTACCTTGTCACGCTACTAAGACTATTTTGTTTAGGTTTGACTGTAATTGATAATTTTCTATTATAACCCTTCAAAATGCGTACATTTACTCTGTCTATATCGTGCGAAAATTATAAATATTGTTTGTAAGTACACACTATTTGCAATACATTGCACAAATAATGGCAACTAAACTTCTACATTAGAACACACGTCATAAATTAACTGCGAATTGATGACGAATGCATTTCCGTACAACATACGCTTAATCTGTTTTTGATCTTGGAAATTTCTAAAATTCCTCTTAAGTATTTATATATGTATGTTTCTACTATTCTAAATAGCACGGGCGGCTAAATAAGTTGAATTAATGGCCATAGTGCAAAGCACGCAGAAGACAATATTCGATACATTGAAAACAAATTAACAAGCTCCTATAAAGATATAGACAGACCAAGAGATATTTTGGTCATAAAATATAGTCATCAAGTCTAATCTTAAAATAGTTGTAGTAGGTACGGATAATAAAGATAAGATTATCGTATAGTTGATACGTTTATGTATTTAATTCAAATAAATGTGAATAGGTAGCAGTAGGTATTTACGAACTACAGAAATCAATGGAATATAGATGTGCAGGTAGCTTGGTATTAGTTGAGATAATGTAAATGTTACTGAAGTTAGAATTTAGAATGTCTGTATTACTACAATACATATTCACTAATCACTATTCATTTGTAATGTGAGCTAGTGTTAATAAAACTGGCTGTAAGCAAATGTAACAATGAGTTTCTTCATGTAGTGTTAAGTGAATGTGTAGTGATATTTGCTATGTATACATGAATTAGAAACAAAAAAATGCATAGCTCTCCATTTTTCTTTCAGTGGTTTCAGCCAATCATCCCTATTGTTGTTCTGCACTATTGTGTTCGCCCTATAGGTATTTATGCTAGGGCATTATTTATTGCTTTTCATTCTAAAGGATAGAGTACAGTTGTGAGGAAGATAGGACACGACGACCACAACTATTATAAACTGCAGCTAATTATATTATTATTAGTAGCATTGGCCATTGCTTTCATTTACTGTGCACATTACGCTGCTAACAATAAGTCTACTAAGTCACATTATTGTAGTTTTTACCTACTCTTGTACATGATGGATGTGTTAGTGTAGGATTCTCTGTACAAGTAAATTATGATTCTTGTAAGGTGTTTGTAAAATATAGCTTCTTTCACTTACAATGTAAAATATAAGTAATTAGGATTCAACAAGAAGACATTACCATGTTTCTATTTACCTACTTACTTTGTGACTTTGCTTGCCTTTCATTTACCTATTTGTCCATTCATCATATAGTAATTATCTGGGATAGTATAATAATATATGTGGTGAGTAGTGTAGAAGAATGAGAAGAATCCCATCGTGGTAAAATAATCAATTTTAAGTTGTCTTGTCGCGTTGAAACTGAAACCAGAGTTTAGCAATGAGATTCTTGCTTAATATTTGCATCCCATGGATTTGTATATGAATATTTGAGTGTTGAAAAGTAACAGTTCACTTGCTACGCTCTATTACAGTTAGTGCAATGCAAAAAGCTATTTTACACCATCAACAATATATTTAGTGTGACTTAGAATTAGCGTGCAGCTAGCGGTAATAATGGAAATCGTGAAGCAAACTTTCACAAGAGAATAAAAATCAGTTTCCGCCCAGGACAGACAGAGAAATTCGGTTTTTAATAACAAAATGCTTGAGAACTCAAGTGCACACGTTTTTGATCGACAGTGAATTTCTGCACAGAGTTTACTTACCAAGTCTCACATAGCCGCGACTTACCTTTTTCAATTAATTTACTTTTTTTTTTACAAAATCCTCTTACAAAGGAAGCCAAATCAAAATAAAGAGAGCAGAGGAACACTTAGTACTACCGCATGTCACCGTCCTTAAGTTTTGTATGGACGCTGAGGAACGTGGCTTGGCCGTAATGTACTGTGGCTTTGGTTAGGCTAACATGCGTGATAATCTCTTAGCACACTTCTCTTTGAAAAATTCTTGAAAAGTTATTAGTTTTCTTGGTCTGTGCTCAACCAACAACACTCTTCTTCCTTTTCTTCTCGCAAACCATATTAAAAAATATTAGTGCACACTTAGTTATGAGCACATGACTTTAGTTAGTTAGCTTGGTAGTCTGTCTGTTCTGTGCACATCTTGCTAACTAGCATAAATGCAAATCTAAATTCTGACTGCAGAGCTTGTGGCTACAGTAACACACATAGACGAAGCGAGACCAGGCCAAGCCGTGAGCAATTGTCATCACATATAAATTATCTTGCTCTTCTTATCTACTAAATCCTCATTCATCTTTTTCTTGATTGTCTCTGAGGAGTGCTCATTAAACACAATAGCATGAGATATACACACAGTCACAGTTAATGGCTACGTGGATTATCTCTTCTTTTTTACACTCCCCTCCAATAAAAAGTGACATCAATTGTCAACCCGGCCATTACTCATATTCTAAACTCTGTATTTTTATTTGCAAAAACTTGTTGGCACACTAGCTATTTAAAATTTTGACTGACATTTGCTCCACACTAACAGAAATAAATAAACGTCTCGGAATTGCTCTCATCCATTACGACTCCTTGTTATAGAGTAATTATCATTAGCGTAAAAATACAAGTTCATGTTTGCAAACTTTGTAATGTGCAAATTAAATGTATTTGTACAGATGTGTATAAACTGTATGTGCAATTTAAATCCACACAGAAATATCTTTTGACGCAGTTTCGGTACACTTCAGCGAGTTAGACCAGATAGAAACCAAAAGCCGCATAATGGTTAATTTAAAAATAAAATGATGAATCTACTGGGATTTAAAGCGCAGTTGCTTATAAAAAAGTTCCTTGTAGACCATGTTTTACTAATTACAACTCGGTGAATTAGAAAAACTATTTCTCATGACTGTTTTGGAATAGAAACTGAAAATATTTATGTGGTTTTTTATACAAGATAAGGAATGTGTGGTATTTTTATGCAAAAATCGATGAAAATATCGTTAGCAGTAATAACATGAGTACCTAATGGAAACCATGAGCCCGTCATGTCGGTGCACTGAGCCATTTCTGTTCATCATTTCTGTTTTCTGATTCCACCGGAGGAAGAGTCGATTAACATGGGCTCCATAATTAATTATTTTAGGCAGGCAGGCATAGCAAACCACTAAAATATTCTGTGATTTTAAGTACTTCTAATGTTAGCTTTGTGTATTTAGTTGGTCAGTTCCGCCTTAATGTGGTTAAACTGTGTACTCGAACTTGCCAGTGCATGCATAACCATAGAAGTTGACATTACTCACTACATGTAAATTATCAATGAAATCAAAAATTGACTTCAGTGTAAAGACCTATGCAGGGGAATTAAACTACATGCAAAATTGTGTGATGTGGTTCCTGAGTTGGTAAAGACGCTTTTCGGTCTTTGATTTTATTTCATATAAATAGTGAAGTGATATAATTACATATATCTTTACTACACGTATTCAAAATAATTTAAATATAGCTATGCTAAGTAGATACAAATAAATGAACATTGACATTCTTCCTTTTCATTACAATGTAACCAACATAAATTCACCTCGTATCAGATATAATGTTGGACAATGTCAAAAGCTATGCAAAAACCTTCCACTTTGTGTCAATGTAGATCATATAAAATCTATTCTAGAAGTATAGTAATGTAAATGATTGTAGACACTCTAATAACACTAGTAAGCATTGTAGAATTAAATAGGTAAGTAGAAAAGGCAAAAAATGGAAGCTTAAATAATGTTTACATCGCCGTGTGAGTATATCCGTCCGGTCGTCCTGTTCATTGCCCACAGAAAATCCACAGCTCTCACAGCCATAGGCATACAACCACATTTACATATCAATGCAAAAATAATCGCCAACATCAAAACAAATAGTCAAGTGCGACCGTCAAAAATAGCTATAAAGTGTCTGTATAAAGTGTAATGCCCTATCTGCTACGTCAGGGCTACCTGAATGACATCCGACGTAAATATTTTATGCGTGTGAGTGTATTTGTACATACACATGGAAATGAATAGCTACTGACTATATCACTAAATATCCTTAAGCGAATATATTTTCGTTGCCATTTCAATGTTTTTATCTGCATTCTTTGCTTTATTGTTACGCTAATAGAACAACAACACTGAAAGTTTCTGGTTGTTTATCTCGATGGGTAGTAGCAGGGAGTGTGGAAAGCATTCGTCTGTGTCTCTCCATTCAATTCCACCACGAATCTGCCCTAAATATTTAAATAGCAGCTGCGCTAGCCAAATAAATATCAGCATTGTTACACTTTAAAGAATTTAACTCTCATTTTACTAGTGCATGTGTGGGCTCATTCATAATAGTCAGCAGTCTCCTGTATTATATCTCAGGTCCATGTCATCCATCATGGTACAGAAATATA
>JAAAYG020009993.1:0-24231 GCA_009936455.2 Tomocerus minor | reverse complement strand
GTTTAAGGACTCATGTATATACTTAATAATTTTTACATTTACTTAAGTTGTAACTAAAATCTAAAGTTTAATGTATATGATATTGGCGATGTAATTACCCTGACTGGGAAATCGCCAATTATTCAATATTATTATTATCATGACTTTGTATTTATGACTTTCGGATGATTTTTATGCAAAATGCATAATGTTGCGAGTTGCGAGGTTTCATGTTAAAAAGTGAGTTGAGTTGAATTGAGTCGGGCTACTGACTAAAGGGGAAAAGTGAGTTGAGTTGAGTCGGTCACAGATTCAGGATAAAAAGTGAGTTGAGTTGAGTCGGTTACAGATTCAGGATAAAAAGTGGGTTGAGTAGAGTCGGGCTACCTACTTAAGGGAAAAAGTGAGTTGAGTTGAGTTGAGTATCTACTATACTCGAACTACTGTACCCTATATACTCCAATTGATGACTGGCTACTGCCATTTTCGCACAGAGCGCACATATGCGCACAGAGCGCTCAAGTGCACGCTAAGCAATGAATATAGAGTGATTTAATTATTTTATTCGTTGTCAGCACCATCGAAAATCGCAATACTCCAGTTGATGCCTGGCTACTGCCATTTACATTTTATGCGCACAGAGCGTTCAAGTGCGCGCTAAACAATGAATATAGAGGGATCAGAGATATGGCAACTATTAATACTACTTCTAGATGGGACATATCAATCTTTAGTTTGTGTCACATGATAAGCTAAGTAAGAAATACAGACCCAGACACGGCTGTGCTCCGCCGGCGAGTAAGACACAAGTAGGGGATCCGCCGTTGGCCCCAATGAAATTACACGGCTGAGGGCTCACTCGCGCCACCATACGTAACCAATCAAAACAGCCGAAAGCGTGTACATTAATATGTCCCATCTATTAGTTGCCATATCTCTGAGAGGGATTTAATTATTTTATTCGTTTTCAGGGCCATCGAAAGCCCCTTTCCCTGGCTTAGCAATTTATATGCACTATGCGTTAACATCATAGCGGACTTTTAGAAATAGAAATGTCCTCCGTGCAACATTCTTCTGGATCCTTCTAGAACATTTCATGAGAAATAAGCTAAATATCGTCCGTATTGGTAGTTGCTTTTCCGTATCTGTTTGGAAAAAGGGTGCGATACTCGCTGTACAAAGACCTCTTTTCCAATGGAATATTTTAGAACAATCCAGAAGAATGTTGCACAGAGACCGATATATATATAATTTCTAATCAAAAAGTGCATAGTTATGTTAATGCATAGAGCATATGAAATGCAAAATGACAGTAGCTAGTCAACGTTTGGGATTTTGGAGTTTTGGATGGCGCTGACAACGAATAAAATAATTAAATCGCTCTAAATTAATTGTCCAGCGCGCAAATGAGCGCGCCGGGGCGGGGCAATAAAATGCAAAATGGCAGGAATAGTCAACATTCTGGGTATTGGGGTTTTCGATGGCGCTGAAAACGAATGAAATATTTAAATCGCTCTTAATTAATTGTCCAGCACCCAAATGAGCGCGCTGGGGCAATAAATCGCAAAATGGCAGGAATTACTCAACATTTTTGGTTTTGGGGTTTTCGATGTCCCCGAAAACGATAAAAAATAATTAAATCTGGAACGGGAAAAGAAAGCCATTCACATAGCAATATGATATGTACTGTCACGTGATGTAAAAATTCTATGATTTCAAAAGAAATCTCGTATTTTAACATATCTCCAGTGGATCTGAAAACTTTCCATGATTTACAATCAGTCAATCCATGATTACAAAATCCATGGAGTATGCTTATTGGCACTAAAATATATACGAAATACTACCATATGTATGTATGCATGTGCACCAGTTGAGTCCAGTTGTATTGCATAATTACAATTTTCAATGTCCACAGCTAATAAGCAATTAATGCACGCTACAGCGTATTTCATAACGCCGAAATTATTTTTGGGGCATTTTAGATGACTAGCCAAATGTACCGGCAAGCTCTTGTGTAACTAACTACATACATATCGTACATGTCTGTGCATTGCAGATAAAAGGGAGATTATTAAACCTGAAAATGGTATCCGTGCAAACCCTCTGTAATGAAATAATTGTCAAATAGCAAATGAAAAGGTTATTAATATTTAGTGTGCCTGTACTTAGTAAAAGTTTTCATCAAAGAACTGGAAGAGACAAAGCCATATGGATAAGCAATAATAATAAGACAGGACATAATGTTCCCTATGGGTTCTGGCTCTACCTTTTAGGCACAGTTTGTGAATGTGCGGGACAGAAAGAGTGAGGCGAGTAAACTATAGAGTCTCATACAGAGCATAGAAGAGAAAGTCTGTTTGGGAGAGATATGTCTATGTATGAGCGGAAGAAGAGGAGAGGAGAAAGGAAAAGAAAGTCAGAGAGAAAGAAGAAAGAGACGAGCATGATTTGCAATGGGCCGACTTGGCATTGCTTTGGGGAGGAGTTTCATGTGCGGATCGATTCCTGACGTTTTCGTGTAGGCTACGAAGCTATCCGAATTCAGTCGGGACTCAGACCCCTATAGAAACGTCCAATTGACACACAAGGAAACTTTCCCTCTCACTATATACCAGCTAGCCTGGCTCGCTCGCTTTTCCCGTTCACGTTTGTTCATCGGAATTCTATCTCACACGGCAGCAGGAACTCGAGAACCAGACAAGATTTTTCTTTTGTTGCCCAACTCGCATTTTTCGTGAGGTGACTTTGAAAACCCGCAAAACGAAAAACTAGAAGCATTCGGTTCATTCTGGTGGATTATATAGAATTTGTGACAATGAACAACAACAGTGTGTCAGACTCGAAATCTGAATTATTATTCCTTTGTCACTGTTACCTTAGTTGGTCATATTGTTGCCGTGCTGTCTCCGACTTGAGTAGAATTAAAAGCTGAAGCAGTCAGAGGACGAGAGACGAGATAATCCACTAACTCATGTGATCCGAAATATCAGTCTAGACAAGTTGTAGCCTGTGCCCCGCAAACTATGTACTGATTACCTTCGGACAGCTTACATTCATCATCAACGACAACAATTATTGGACAGGCCGGATTAAGACTGGACAGTGGACACTCCAGACACAGTGGGACAGTGGACACGGGAAGAGATCTCTCGCACCACTCGCCTCTGCATGATTCAATGGAGAAGTTTTCTGCTCCTACCAACTATTTAATCAAAATGAAGTGAAAGTTTGGAACTCGAGTTGGTCGGTCGGTGTGTCGTCCGTCGTCTCGTTGACGGTGACGTGACCGGGTGCCCATCCGCAGGTCTTTGAGATCACTCTTTCCTTCCTTCTACTCTTGTCACTCTCTGAATCAACTCCATCACATCAGGCGACAAAGAGTGGGTCTGAGTTCGGCCAAAACAGGAGAGCTCACAGTCACAGTGCTGCATCACTTGGGAAAGTCATCTCGATAATATTATCCTTACATAATAATATCATTTCGGATTGTCACGCTCGCCTGCCAAGAGAGAATTGGAGCGTGGTCGCGTCTAAGAGGAGAAAATAGCCGTTGGAAGGCTGCCGGCCGCTTTCGTGTCGCTTCTCAACTGTCCCTTCTCCAGTCTCCGGCTACTCCTAAAATGCTAATTGTCCCGATAGCCAAATCGACATCGTCCAAATTCTCCTTCTCCTAATCTTCTCTTGGTCATCTCACTCAGTTGCAGCGACTACTTTCCCTCGGCTGAGTCCCTGAGACTCCGGACTTTCCCTTTGCGTAGCGTAGCCTTTCTCCTGCCATTAGCCTGGCTTCGTCTCGTCTGGTTGGGTCTGTTCTGGACGAGCCTAGCCTAGTCTTGCCTAGTCTCCTCACCTGCCTCTCTCCAGCACTCTATATCCTCTCCACCAAGCCACGTTCTTCTTTCCCGTTGTGAAAAGGAAATTATTTCTCTCGTTCCCCTGTCTAGCCTTCTTCCTCTCTCCAATAGGTTAGCTCGCCTCTTTCTCTCTCTCTTTAGCATTCAATTCACAGTCTCACTTGCTTATTTACTTTGTTACTTAATCTCTGGCTACGACTACTCAATCGACACTCAAACATCAACTCACGGCAACGGCACCCTCTCAATCACTCCAAACTTAGTCTCCGGAATCGGGAAAGTGCAATGGTGATCATTTCAAATGGAGCCCGAACCCTCTTCACACTGTTGGCCTATTTCTTCTGTCTTCCAAAAGGTAAGTACCCAATTAGACTCTCTCTCTGCTTATTCTTGCAATAGACTAAATCTTATATACATATAGATCTTTGTCTATCAACACAAGCCAACCAACCGATTTACTCTTCTAATATTCTCTGTCTTCTTTCAAATTATTACGATTTTATTTCACGTGACCAGTAGGTGCACTAATCTGAGATATTACATTACCTGAGAGTACTAGAGCACCACAGGTAGGTACTGTAATCAGATACAAGTCTCCTGTGTAAATTGATATGCAATTAAGTAGAAGACAATTTATTTCAAATTCCTACAAGTGCTACATCAAAGTGACAGCGCCGCTGAGCGTTATTGGCATGAAGCTACAATAACGATAAGCTGCATTCTCGTGCATTCAACAAAAGAAGACAGCTCTTACTATTATAAATTTAGTAGATAGGATGATGTTCTGGGAAGAGGGAGGAAAGTTGGAGCTTTCGTTGTGCTTGCTTATGATTAACCTCAGGTTTCTCAGAATAAATTGGCGATCTAGCAAAATATCTACGGGTAGGGAGAGTAGGGACAACGGATAGAGACATGATTTAGCCATTGCAAATTGCATGATTTTGGTGAAGCAATAATTCGGCAATGTATTCATCGGTTGATGTGTGGCGTAATAACTATGATGGCTACGATGTCGTCTGACAGTTGATCCTTCTTTAGGCAAACCAATTTATGGTTATCCATCAAATTCTCTATAGATCACGTCCACATCCCACTGTTTAGTTTTCTCCTTAAACCACATATGTATGTGAGCCATCGGCTTTGTACGACTCACTTGAGTGATAGGGCTGTGTCTCCTATAACTACGTAGGTGTACATCAGTGAAGCCTGCCTCTCTCCGTGAAATACTCTATGTTTAATGCATACACACTGATACTGTCTCTTTCTCTGTTCGGAGAAAGGTGCTGCTGCGTCTCTGCTCCAACGCTATTTGTTTGTGCAGTAAATTTTAAGTCTAGTGAAATGCTTTATGCACTCATAGCAATACTGCACCGAATCACTATAGCACAATGGCTGTCTTAATCATAAAAATGTCGGAGGAAAATCCTTTGCTTCATCCCATTCTTCATCTTCCATTTATTTATTCTCAGTATGACATCAGTTGGTTATCTCAACTCTCGCTACTTGTTCTGCAGACACAACACATTGGCAACAACGCCGCCGTTCTTAACATTACCTACCTCATCCTAAATTTTTATCTCGTGTCAAATCACCTGTCTTCTGCTTTCTCTTCCTTCACATCTGCATTTTGTCAGGGAAAGTTACATCCACGACACTACCAGCTCTCCAGACTGCAAATGTATGCATACAGCTCATATTCTCAGGACCTGTATCAGTGTCCCTGCTCCCTACTGACATAATATTTATTCTAGCAGAGCCAGTGTAAAATATTACATTAAGCAACTACATTACAGTTTCCAATAATATGTATACTAAGTTATTCATCTGTACTCTCAATTATAGGAGTTGTTATGCTGTTCACAGGATATTATTATCATGCTCAAAATATCTAGTTTTAGCATGTCATCAAAGAGCTTATTTGCACATTCCGTCTAAATTTTAAATGCGATGCAGTGAATATGTACAAAGAGATTCAATTGTGAATACATATTATAATAACGTACGAAGCAGGATATCATAGGGGGAAACAAAATTGTACCCAGCCAGTCAAACAATATTAAATGAAACAAAGCTGTCTACCATAATGAATTTCGCAGTTCAAAGTTCTTTGCACTAGCTGGTTGATTTATGTGATCTTTATTGCTACATAAATTAAGCTATTAACGATATTATATGCATGGGCGAAGGGCGATACGTACATTTCCTTATATATAAAATAATACAAGCGTAATGACTGTAACGATAAGGTAAGTGGCTGCTGAAGACATTGATTGTCTGGCAAAGGTAATTGTAAACGGTGTTTTATTTTATCGAGCCTGGGTTAGACGATATTTTTATTGATTGTAGAGATGGCATGATATTTGTGCAGGAGAATGTGTTGGATTGGAAGAGGAGATCTAAATGCTGCATTAACCAAGTAAATGTTTGATGGGCTAGGAACTTGATTTAATTCCCAGCAGTTCTCCCACGTACTTCTCCTCTAAGCTCATTTGGAACATTAGATCTGAATCCGCTAAAGAATGGCGAGGAAGGAAGGAGCACATAATATTTGTGTAGGAACGAAAGGTAGGCCAGTAGGTAGCTAGGCTCAGATACTTTGACTGCGGTCTGCTATTTATTTAGTATAGTCGTGACTGAGTCTGGCAGGGAATGCTTAGCTACTTCTATGCACATCTCTAGTAATTCATGGGATTTAATAGGAGAGCGAGAGAGTAGGGACTGAGGCAGTTGCTGCTATAGCTTGACACATGAAGAGGAAGCATAAGTTATAGAGGAGGAAAAGAGGGAGTCTGAAGACATAACTCTCCGTGTACAATCATATCGAAGTATTTGGATGGGCAGGAAGGTAAGAGAACGAGAGGAAGGTAGGCAGGAGCAGGGAGGCAGGCGAATCTCGAGAGTCGAACCAAATACAGGATCGGATTACAAAGCATCGGAAGAGAGTAAAATCCAATCTAGATCTCCAGACGTGAATTACCTCAGAAGGGAAAGGCAAAGGGAATATATTTGGAAGGAAATAGTTCAGGCCTGGAACGCGAATATCATTGAGTGAGTGCATGGAGTGGTGTAGTGAGTCTAGTGAGGCACAGATGCGATGCAGTGCAGACACAACGCAGCCAGCTCCAGAGCTCCACAGTCATCTGCCTATGCACCTCGTGCCTACACACTCCTTCGCTATAGCCACAGAGTTCTGCATATGAATGGCCGTAAGTGGAGAGCATGGGCATAGGGCCTCGTATGAGCCTGCTACATAAATATGTTATGTACATATTAAATGTACGTTCAACTAGATCCACATGGACTGATGTATCTACAATATTCCTCCAGTAATCTTAAGGTATCTTCACCTACATTACGTATGAATACTCTTCTGCACACTCGGAGTCACTAATGTAAATGTGTATGAACCTACGAGACGCTAGTTCTCCCGTCCAAGCTCCATTTCCTTAGAACTGTGAACACGGAGAAAACCTGCCTGCCAAAAACGGCATGCCAAATAAAGTTACTCACTTACACATAGGAGCGCAGTCGGACTGTGTGATGGTAGTTAAAGAAATGAAGCAGAGAACTCTTGTAAGACACTCTAACCTACTGGCGTTCGATATGTAATACAGACTTTCGGCAAAGAAAATCCAACTTAAAAATTCAGCAACCACTAAAAATCAGATATGAAGACATCCGGTGCAGATTGTAACTCCTATATATAGTGGCACGGATACCTATAAAACTTCAGCGCTAAGACTAAATGTATCAAGCTCGTCTATGCATTTAATCCTTGCTCTATATCAAATGGGTATAACTTTATTTGCTCTATCAGTTCATAGAAAGACACGAAGGAGACTAGTTTAGTCGCTGCGAAAATAATATTATGCTCGCAGTTCCGTAACTTCAGATCTGAAGTAGATCCATATGCAATTATACAACTCTCTGATAAAGCTAAATTCACATATATAGTAATGTCGTTGTTGGAAATAGTAACGACAAGTCTTTTGCTTAAAATATTGGAAAGAACATTTGAAATGAAGCGAATGGAGGAGAAATGGTGGCTATAGGGAAGGAGGGAGTGCTTATGAAATGTGAATTTTGAGCCATAGAGAAGTGCTGTGCGGTCTGCCCCCCTCTGTCCTCAACTTGACTCCCTGTGTGTATTTCATGCCCATATGCATGCTAAACTTCAAGGGAAAGTAGAATAGCAACCGGAGAAATAGAGACTTAAGAAGTACGTAAATTCTGCCGCCAGTAATTCACTATTTCCGCATCAGCTCATTCTCCTAAATCTTCTGTGAATCAAATTCAAATGGAATGTTATGACTGAACGCATTTATAAGCAAACGATGGCACAAAATATATTTGTCTTGCGACTCGCCAACCTACATTCCTTATTCCATGTCACAATAAATACTACTAAACTATACATACAATATGCAAGAGCTTCGAAAGGTTAGGCCATGTCTTTGCTTTCACCAAAAGCATTTCGTCTAAAGACCTCCCTATATGCTCCTAACACACTATAAGTACATGAATTCTCAATAGACCCACTTTATAATTTTTCCTTTCGCATGAGCCTGTAAAGCACTTCGAACATTCTTCCAGAGTCATATTTATATAGGGTATTTTTGAGTGTGTGTTATATCATACTTACGCTGTATTATATGGTTAACCATCTTAATGTGTTCCGAGTGAACTATATGTACCTATATTATTTAATGTGCACTTCCTGGTAATTTCATTTCATTTGATTCTATTATGCCAAATGGACCTAAATCCTTTTCTGGATATCAGGATACCTACGTAAGGCTTTAAATTGACCTTTGTACTATTACTAGCATGAATAGCAAGGTGCCTTCTCGACGAGCTAGATTACAAATATGAATAATAGGAAATAGATGAGCATGTGAAAAACAAGAGACTTGTTGACATCACGGTCATAAATTTAAAAAAGGTGCTATATATTCTGTACTCCTTTATCAATAGTAAATAAGGTGTATCTGGGGGTTGCTGCGTAGGCGCCGAGTTGAGCACAAAAATGAGAAAGTGGTAAACATTATTTCCATTTATATGTTAAGTGCGTCTTTATTTATGGCACATTGTTGCAATTAGAGATGTTCACGCTACGCTATGTGTATTAGGGAAAGTAACGATGTGGTCTTCATAGTGAATTTGTCGAAGATGCATTGCAACGGGATTTATTTATAGTCCAAATAAGTACCTAAGAACATACATTCGTGGTTTGATTTGTGGGTGGATGCAGAATGAGTTTCTGGATGGAGATATAAGATAGAGATAAGAGTGACAGTATTTCATTTTGCGTGAAAGTATGTCAGTGAAGATTCGTGAGGGAAATACTTACTGTATTATGTTGACTAACTGCACAGTGTACATTCAAAGCCTAGGCACATTTTAGCCTCTCCTGCCTTTCTCTCTTCTTCTATCTCATTTCCCGCACACCAGCCCCAACTTTCAAAGATGCTCTCATATTAATTATTTATGTCATAGCAGTGTCGCCTTTTTAGCAGCATTCACTGCTCAGCATTGTGTACACATCCAATGAAATACGTGTAAACTCAACAATACACATTGTACCATATACTTATATATGCCACCTACTCAATGTGTTCCAGGGTGGGGGGTGGCTACTTTTGTATACATATGAGGAAATTACACATTTTTGTCCGAAATCAGCTAAGGGACGTAAAAAACTTTGGCAAGGTAATGCTTGACGCATTGCCATTGAACTATTTCGGGTATCCCATGTTGAATCACCGAAATTTCCTCACATGTATACAACCGCCTACCAAGGAACCCTGCAAACACATTGCACCTACCCTATGTCCTATTTATTAAGAGGGAACTTTAGTTCTCCTCTTTATGGGAATGTTGACTCTGTCTGTGTGTCATCCTCAATTACTTCACTCCAGGCAGTCATGCCCGTCGTATAGCTATCCTATTATATAAAATATTTTTCAGGGTTTCAGAATTGGGCGTTCAGTGAAACAGCAATCCTTCCTCTGACTATGATAATTCCTCTTACTTTTTTGGCGATATCGATGGCTAGCCTAAAGTTTTTGACCTAGAACAAAGAAAGGCAACTTGGGAAGTTTTGAAAAGCTCGAATATTCCCTCACAGAGATATGGACAATTATTCCTAATTTTCAACCCTGGTTCGAAGTTATAGTAATATTTATCAAAAAACAAATATATCTTCTGATCGTGATCAGAGATGAAAATTAGCAATAATCGTCCGTACCCTTGTGAAGGAATATTCGTACTTTTCAAAACTGTCAATGTTGCCTTTCTAGGTCAAAAAATTGAGGCTAGCCATCGATTTTGGCAAAACAATTTAGAAATTTTACATGTCGTATTCTCATTTAATATTCGTAGAGATTTTTCCTAAGGTGGATGCAATGAATTTTAGTCGGCCGCCCACGTGCATCTTAGATAATTAAAACCTGTTTTGGCTGAAGTAGTAAATTTTGAGCAAAAACGTTGGTGAACCTATAGTACAATTATTCGTTTCATATATAGTAAGAACTAAAATGACTGTTGGAAAGTATATTGATTGGTTTTAATGCAGTTATGTAAGCACGTTTATAAGACTACGATACATAACTAGACGTTCCGAGATGTGGTGTAGACGAAGGATGCATGGATAAATGTTGTAGGAATGGGCGGATGTTAGTGAGCGGGTGAAAGTATGTGTGTGCATCTGGGAAAGTAAGTTGGCCAGTAATAATAAGGACTGCCTTGAGGAATAATGATAACAGATCGCTCTGAATTCGCATCGAGTCTGTCAGGCAGCAATGCATGCGGGACGTTTTCCCTTTCATTCATCATGCCACGATGACATTCCTCTGATATCACAAAACTCTCCTCTCCTCCGAGAAAAGGAAAGCTGCGGAGAAGCTCTACGAGGACCTCCACACACAAACAACAGTGGAATTCCTTATTTTCCTCGTTTTCTTGACTAACAAACAAGGATGCCAACAATAGCAATTTCGCTATGGAGGAAGATAAGGGAAAAGAGTAGGAGAGCCTGTCCGAGATGTGCAGACAGACAGACACAAGATCCAATCCACTAATATGTAATTGTTTTGTTTGTGGACCGAGTGGAGTGCCTTCCTTTTCCTTCGCAATCATTTCTTCCGATTTTCTTCCTTCCTTCTGTTTTTCCTGCAACAATGTAAACACGCCTCCCAGTTCTTGTTAAATAGAGCTGCTTTTATTCGACGCACTATTTAATCCTTTATTCTTTTGACCCATCCTTGTATTAAATTCCTGGACAATAAGATAAAAAAGTTACAAAAAGTCCTATGGGATTCGTTCTTTGTCTGAAGAGCAATATCAACTTGGGTATTTAATATTTATATCTTAGTTGTATATATTACATTTTCATATATATATTATATTGCAAATTTTACAATTTTACAATTCGTTTTTACTGATTTACTTCATGCAGTGCCAGAATTTCTTTACAAGTTTGACATATTGTCACTTACTACTTTACTACTTGTCATACATGGATACATGGTAATAATATTATTGCAAAACAAAATATGGCTGATAATTCCGAGACAACTAAATGCAATGTATAGATGACACATTACTACCCTTAAACTTGCCGAGGGGATTAATAAGTATCCGGTCGTGGGTAGTGGCGAATATTCTGTGTATACATATAGAGAGAGAGAGAAGAGATAGCAGTAAAGTGTATGCAGAGGGAGCCGGGAGTGATGCTGTGAGAAGCATTAACATAGGAAATGAGTAAAAGTTGTGTATCTCTTAACAATAAGGAGAGAAGGATGTCAAAGGAGAGGAAGACAGGACAGAGGACTAAAGGAGGATGAGTTGGAATTGGGAGCATCCTTTATTTATGATATCCCAACACAGACGAGCTTATGAGTGCTTACATCTCTCATGAATATGATGCATGAGCCGTCAACTTCCATCCCACGTCACTTTCAACTTGTACTAATTTTGAGCAGTTTAACCAGAGCAGTCGACTTGAGTCAAGTCAAGATGAAATGAGATGAGTCGAGATGAGACTCTGCTCCCAACAATCCTCCGCCACATCTTCACGTTCTTCAGGGCTTATTAGAGGATGGCTCTATGGAGCCTATATGCAGCGGTCGACTATAGCCAGGGCTGAACTGCAGAAGGACACTGATGACTAGGACTATCGCCCTGCTTGCTTGTAGTTAGCCTATTTGCTCATCTGGTGATACAGCCCAGCCTCTATTCATGAATAGACAATTACTGCAAAGTACAAGGACTAATAGCAACTAATTCTATAAAAGCGAGCAATTTCTCTCACTTTGCAATTTTCGCCGAGACAAACAGTCGAGCAGCAACAACTCCTTCTCTCGCAACATTATACACTTTTTGGCGACGTGGCTCTGAGCCACTCACCTCTTTCTCTCGCAGATTCTCTGCCTCCTCTCTTCTGTCACACACAACCAGCCATGTCGACTTTCCTGCATTTCCCAATCCCGGCATACTTCCCCATTACTTCTGTACATATTTAAACAACTAAAGTTCAACTCTTTCGCAATGCTTTACCGAAGCCGACTCCTAAGTAGTCCTCCTCTACATTTCCTTATTTTAACCCTGCTTATTTGAAACCACAAAGTGAACATCAAATAACTTTTACGAAAACCTACAGATATAATCAATTCCAAAAGAATCCTTTCCCTCAGCAAGTTTCAGCCGTGATTCACTATGAAAATACAGATAGAGACTAATATTGAATAATTATTAAACAATTGAATTCATCTATTTGTAGAGCAGACTCTCCCTCCTGTCGGATTACTAGTGCCCTACAAAAAAATATTTGAAATAACAAAATATCTACAAGTTGATATAAATGAATGTTACGTCTGTCAGTTAGTATAGTTTCAAGATACTTCATAAGCTTTGTGTTCCATCAGAGGCAAAGCATTTTGAAGTTGAATGTGCAGAATAAGCAGGATGGGAAATTGTGACTTAGTTATAATTTTATCGTCCAAAATGTGCTAAAGTTTGCCGATGTATTTCCTTAATGCGTATGAACGTTCAATGTCATGAAATATAGTGGAGAAAGTGAAAGAGGAAGTCGGGTGAGCCTTTAGGCTACGGAGAAAGTGTATTGATTAAGTAGGGTAAGACTGGTGGAAAGTAAGTAAGAGAGTACTAAGTGCTATTATATAACGAGAAAATGTATTGGTGAAGTTGACTAGAGGCAATGTGCGTAGCGTCGAGCTTCGTTGTAAGGAAGGCTCCAGTCTGTCGATTGGTTTGGTTTTTTGCTGTGCACTTTGAATCCGTTTGGGATTTGCGAGAGAGAGAGAGAGGAGGACGAGAGAAAAATTGGGTAAAAGTTCGGTGAGCTTAGTGAAGGTGAGTTGGCTGAGAGAGTTGAGGAGATGGGAAGAAGGTGAGAAAAGTGAATTGAGTTGAAATGAGATCTGTAGGTGGCTGAGTTGCTCGAGTGCCGATGCCGAAAGGAGTCGAGTGGCAAGGACTCCAGTCTTGTTGCCTTTCCTTCTCCCAACATGTACGCAAGGATTTAGTGGAGTTTAGTATGTACTAACACCACTGCTGTCTGTGTACCGAGTTGCTGACTCACTAAGTAAGTAATGGAAGTAAGTGGAAGTTCTTGTGAATTTAGTCAAGGGACGGAAAAGACAGACAGCAGACAATGGGATCGAGCTAGAGCACCTATAGGGCAGGGCTCGCCTCTACTACTACCACACTCCGACCTCGATAGACATATAGTCACTTATAGTAATGTACACAAGTCGTATAGAGTGAGTGTTAGTGCTGAAATGTTCGGAAGGAGAAAGTCAATGAAAGTAACTAGTAAAGGCGAGATTGGCTTCGTTCACTAGGCAGGGCGGCAATAGTTTTTCTTGTATAGGCGAGAAATGGGTTGCGGATCAGCTCAGGTTTGCTCAGGAAGTGCCTTATACTTCTGCGAGTGTATGTGCAGGGATGGATGTGGACGAGGAGAAAGTAAGTAAGCATAAGGGAAAGTCAGAGAAAGATATGGGTGCAAAACTTTTAAATTGTCCACAAGAGAATGGTGGCTTGGTTAGGTAAGTCTTAGTTTATCCGACATGACTTCGCGTGCCTCCAATGGACTAACTCCAGTCATTTCCTTTTCGCACCTTTCCACCTAAACTCCTTTCTCCACACTCCGCACACTCTCTCTTCTATTTGCTGCCACTTGAGCCCTCCATTCCCAACATCTTTTATGGCTCCTCAATGTTCACACAAGAAAACGGGCTACAACCTTCTCGAATAAAATTGAAATAAACATGACGTCTACTCACCCACCGACTCCATATGCTAACATGCAGATTCACAAACTACGACCCGCTCTCCCACAACTTTGTCTCTACCTCCCTAACCCAAAACAGCCACTCTACATCCTACCTATCAAATTCCAGCCATTTCACTCACACTCATTCCCTTTAGCTAAGTAGGTAGCTCATTTACAAGAGGATTCACCCATCCATCTTTTAAATTCATTTCAATAACCTTCTTTTCCACCAAGGCTAAATGGCAAAGAAAGTTCTCGTGTTCCAGCAGCTATCGCATGTTCCTTAAAAATACCGGTATCATTTTTTGGAAAATAAACATCTCAATAAACACATCATAAACTTAGTATTTATTTAAATATCCAGACTGTCATGTTTGCTAGTAGCAGATCTGATGTCGAACTGTTGGCAATGATTTGGGCCTAACTAATTACATACAAAGTTATGTACCAAGTAGCAGAATTGTCGTTTCTGATATTCAAACAGAGTGGTAGAAAGGGAAAAGTCCTTTGTTGTGGGCAGGTGTGTTATTCCTCAGAACTTTGTGCTGCGATTCAGCATGTGGGCAACAATGCTCTATTGTTTTGGGAGTGGCATTGTGTTCTTTAGACGATGCAGCTGGTGGTAATGGACGCACTCGGCTGAATTTAATCGCCTGACTCTTTGAACCCCCTATTTATATTTCATACTCGCTCTTTTCTTTTACTCGTACAATGCCAAACCGTCACGGTTATTCATAAGTCGCAATTTTACATGAAGCCATTCTAAAGGTACATGAAGCACATTACTGTGATGCCAGAACCCATATTATTTAAATGAATACAAAGTTAACATGCTCACATTTAAATAAATGTGTCTTTATTGTTATGCATAAACCGAAGAGAAGTGGGAGGCTGGAGGCAAGCAGCAGCTCTCGCTGTCCTAAATTAGCGACCCTTTCAGCCTAAGTTCATTGATGTTCCCTCCATTGTCAAAATACTTAAAACGTAGGCATTGTAGCCAAAATACAGCATATATGGACTCAGAGATGTACCTAATAAAATGATCTAGCTCGATGGATATGTGTCCTGTACCGAGTTTTGTGTAAGAATGCCATCAGTGGCCCTTCAAATTAGGCGAATACAGTAATTAATAGATGAAGCCTCGTGTGTGACAAAAGGACAACAATGAAAGTTATGTGATGAAGAGAAAGTGACTGTTGGCTGTGAGTAGTATGCTCCAAGTAAATCTTGAACTCTGCTAGATTGAGGCTAAAGATAATTGGTAAAAGCTTTGTGGGGAAGGTGGTGTTGAGGACTGGCAAGTCATGTCCTGTCATAGTGAAACATGGCCCTGCCAAAGAAATAATTCGAGCCGAGGAGTCGAGAGCAGATCTTGCAGCTCTCAAGCAATATTAGAGCCACTCACTTGCTTCTTTAGGGCAATGCAAACGAGAGAGAGAGAGAGAGAGAGAGAGAGAAATGAGAGGGATGTGCATTGTTGGTGTGTTTAGTGAAGCGGATCTCTGAGGGAAAACACCTCGACTCTCTCTCTGTCTCTCTGTCCCTCCACTTGGGATTCGCTTTGCACATTCTCTCTAATTGTCGTGACTTTCATTTGACTAATTGCTTATGTATAGGTACGTGGGCAGAAGGAGCAGCAAGTCGGAGGCAGGCGCCTTCCTTCACAGAAATGCTCTAATTATAATGAGGCAGGGCAGACAGCGTCGCTGGAAACAATACTTCTTTCTCTCATTTGTCATTGTCAGTGCAGTCCACTGCTTTCTCCCACTTCTATAACTCATAAAACATCCTCGACTACGTCTGTATTCATGTACTGAGTCATTTACTCTGTCGAGTGTCTATTGACTGAAGTAAAATGCATGCAGTGGCGTTCTCCCTATTGTGGTGGAGTATGGGAAGAGGAGGACATAGGTAGAGTAGGGAGCGACAGTCGAGGAATGTCAGTCTACCTCCGTGGAGGAACAATGTGCGGCTTTCTTTGCACGACCCACATCACAATCAGATGTGAGCCATTCTTTGCAATCGATTTGTCAACCAGGTTTCCTCACATCTCGCGAAAATTAATTAATTCGAAAGAAAATAAACTGTTGGTTTCCTGTGTTGAAAAAGGAGAGTCTGCCTGCAGTCGGGAGAGTCGCTGGAGCAATCAAATATTCACTCTGTCGATTATATTCGTTCTGCTCTGCTAAACTTTCCATTTCCCTGGATTTGGTGGCGTGTTTTTGGTTAGCTTGGCTTTAGTTTCGGTTTGGTTAGATTTGCTTGGGTGCACTTTCTCTTTGTGTGAGGAGGGTAGGGAGAAGGGACTGGAAATAAGAGCGCAACTTCCTGCCCACCATAAATTAAACTTATCACAGCATCAATTACATCAATTCTATTTCGTGTAATTAGCAGCTGGGCTGTAGTCGAAGGGAAAAGAATTAAGTGTCTCCATAAGACTAAGGGGAAGACAGCCGAAATCTCCTAAGCTACTCAATCTTTTGTCTTTGCCCGACGTCACTCCGCCTTGGCACGCGCTCCAATTGCTGATGAATTTTTATAGGGATTGTCTTTGCTGAATTTTGGCTGGTTAACGGCAGTAAATCATTTAATAGATTTCAACTCACTTAAGACCTGCGTTTTTCCTTAGCCGTTAGTACCTTATGAAATCATATTTCTTCCTGAATCAGCTCTTTGAATTCACGACAGATTTCCGCCTCAGTTTTGTTACGTATATACTTACAATTAAATGGATAGATATGGAGCCAGCTACATTTTCCAACGTCTC
This sequence comes from Tomocerus minor, assembly GCA_009936455.2. Lineage (NCBI taxonomy): Eukaryota > Metazoa > Arthropoda > Collembola > Entomobryomorpha > Tomoceridae > Tomocerus > Tomocerus minor. The sequence continues at coordinate 7,331 of JAAAYG020009993.1, read as the reverse complement.
ATTTCACATACGGATGAGGTAGATAGACAGTATTTATTATCTTCCTATCTGAATTCACTATGTGATATAAATACCCTTGAGTATAGCCTTCAAGAGAGAAGCTTCTTTCAGACGAACGCCTTTTACTGCGGAAACCTCTTGGACAATATTCAAATAGTGTTTTATAAAAGCAAATATAGAACTCATGCCAAAAACTTTTTTGACTTGGATGTCATTACGAATGATAACGGAGGAGGAAGAATGGTAAAGGGAGGAGAAAGTCGTTGGCGCCAACTGCTTTCTCTTAAATTCTCACTTTTAATAACAATATGACTTTACTGTTGTACTTTTTCATTTCCACCCTTCGACATTAGGAAATAACAAGATGGAGATGATAATGATCCGTTGAAGGCTTCTATATTATTATACTCAATACGTTTCCCAATAAAACTCTAGTACGTTATAAAAATGCTACATATGCTCCGCACTACAAAGTAATATTTGTACATGCATAACTACTCCTTTCGTGCGACACGTATTTAATGTTCCTCCTATCATACTTCGTGGAAGAAACTTTGGGAGCCTTTATAACTCTTTTCAACGTAGGAGTTATAAAGGCTTTTCAACGAATTGAATCTACAAGAACGATTCCTAGAATCTTTATACGCTCTTAGAATAGATTCTTTATGGACGTATCTACTCCTATTACTCTGAACACCTAAGACGCCTCTGCCTAGTTTACAACTATGTAAATGATTCCCAAAGAATCTTCTTGGAAAAACAGTTACTACTCTCTAGGAGCCTCTCACTAGCAAAAGTAATGAGCGTTCGGATGGAAAAGGACAAAATTTCTAAATGAAAGGGCGGAGAAAGTGTAGCGCCGTAGAGATACGTTGCGGTCTGAGGTGGCACAATGGGCTTCCTCTCCCGAAACAGAAAAGATGGCTTTGTACACTACGAGGCCTTTAGCATAATAAGGAATTGTGGTGGAGCAAGCAGTGCTGGACGCACGTCGAGCTCCTACTTTGTTTTCTCTTCTGACAAATGCATACTTTAATGTCTTGTTGATTGTAATATTCTACTAGAGGCTTCCAAGAACTTTCTTTCTTCTGGAGCCAAAACTAAATTCAGATTTGTGAAAGGCTAGTTTTAATGTGAACAACAAAAGCAACATTGTTGACAGACGAGCCTTCTGCACATGAAAATTATAAATACTTTTGTCATGTTCTGTGGAATTCAGCGAAATTACCAACTGCACTAGTTTCGCTACTTATGAGACTAACTAATTAGTCAAACACATCAGCATGACAAAGCTAAATGTATAAAATAAATGGCGTTCTCCAAATTAATATTTTTTTCCCCAAAGGTGGATGACATATTGAAGAGTTTCATTTTCCCAGGCACTAATTTATACTTATTAAAGCTGAATTCCGAATTGGTCAACTGTTATAAGAATATGTGAGACTTTGGGATAAAAGCAGTCGGATTGGCGATTAGACAAAGATTACTCGATAGTTTGGCAATGAAATGATATGTACTCTGTGCACGTCGTTCGAAATCAGTAGATATCTTTGAATGTACAAGTGTCATCGTGCGGTTGAGGCCACAAAGCGTGTACTGTGCATCGTTGTGTTGGAGTTGAAGAGTGTAGTTATGTCCATGGTTGGACATGCATGTGTTGGAAATATGTGGATGAGTAGGGAAGTACGTAGTTGAGTTGAGGATTGACATGACTGTTGATGGGGCGCAATGGATCTGAGCCAAGCCACAGTGGATGGCATTGGGAATGAAAAGGAGTGGAAGAGTAAGACAGAGATCGTTTGCTAAATGTGCATAATTACATGTGATGTTATGTTCAGTGTGGGATTCGATGGGAGGATGAGACAGAAACTTAATCCGACTGCTCAGAGCCGTTGTCGACCATTCCGCCGGAGTCGTTCTCACGGCAGTAGTCAGTCGGCAGAGCTCATGTCCCACTTACAGTCTACACATAAGCACAAACATAACACGGAGGCTCTGACATAACTCCTCGCTGATCCCTGTAAACTATGTATGTGTGTCTGGCAGAGCAGGGCGGGCTGTGGCGCTCGAGGGACGGAGAGGCCAAGGGAAAGCCGGGGAAGGCCACGACAACAAGCCAACTCGATGGCCGTTATGGCTGAATTGTCTGCTTAACAGCTAATGCAATAACAATTGTCTTTTGCACAATTGCCGTCTTCCGGTTCATATTACATTACACTACGACATTACAATTATATTATCTCTGGCTGCTTGTTCCCTTTATTTCTGCCGCGCTCGCTCCACTCCCTCCCACGATAAATGAAACGGCCGTAGTTCTATCTAACTAACTGCCCTTCTCTGACTGTCTCCACAGAAGAGCAACTGCTACAGGAGCACTAATGTTCTCACACATCACGCGTCAACTCCGACTAAACACAACCAAAGTACATGCACTCATTTCCCAACTACACCATGCGTAGCAATAGACTCTGACTGGCTGACTGACTACCAAGGAGATGCTTCTGCTTTTTGTCCCCATACTATTATTTTTTTATATCCAGATTCCAGATAAATTACATTTAGATGGAGATCCGTCGTAGAGTACACTAAATGCCCTGGTGCATACAGTTAAATATAGCACTGCTTCTCTTAATGACAAATCCGATGGAGATATACCTACCTATGTTTTTAGTTGCCATGATTTATTGCATCTCCTCCAGATAACCATATCGTAATAATAAGGATCTTAGAGCAACAATAGAAGATTATGGAAGTGGTCCGAGTAGCCTATAGGTCTAGTCTCATCTCGTCGACAGCATTAATGGCACTGTGTGGCCCAATGTGGTGTAAAGACAAGATTGCTCCGAAACTAATAAAATTCCAAAGGGGAAAGCATGAATTTTTGCATTAAAAATACACTTGGGAGAGTGGGAGAGGGGAGAAAGCGCAATTCTTCAACTGACTTCCTTGCTAAACCTTGAGAAAACCTGACTGGAGCCAAATTATGAAGATGAAAGTTTTATTTCTCAAGAACACACATTGGCGTGAATAATTTAAACATATGCATAATGGAAAGAGAGTCGACGATAGTTTCACGTACCCTTTTACTACAGTGCAGTACGCTCAAAAGAAAAATCCTCTCGAAACAAATCATTTACTGCGCGGTGCGGTTCTTATAGTAGACAAAGCCTTCTTGCTTGTAAAACATGGCATTCCCGATCTGGAGAAGGAGGAAATATTTTGGGACACTTACATGAAGCAATACTTGCATGTGCTATAATCCGAGTGATAATAATATCTGGCGAAATGTTGTAAACAAACACGTGGGATGGATAGAGCGAGTGGTGGTGGTTATGTGAGTGAGCACTGAGCACTGTACATCTCCCTGGCATTCCCGGCACCTTTGAACGGAGTTTCCCGAAACCCAAAAAGCCTTGTAATTTCTCATGTTTATTAATTGACTTCGTTAGCATCTCTTTCGGGGACTTGGCCGCAAAGGCACTCACTCATTTTTTCTCTTACTGTTTTATTATGCATAGTGCATCGTTAGCATGCAACGGAATGTACTTAAGGTAGACACTTTCTTACCTTTAGCTACCGTGGCTGAATTGGAAATGTACTTGCTCAAACATAAGATTACGTATCCTACCCTCAACGATGGCCTTATGTTACTTTATCTCACATAACTGTCTCTTCCGATGTGCATGTATAATAAAGAATAGTAGATATACGTAGGATAGATCTCTGTATTAGGCTTCTCATCCATCTCCAGACTCCGACTCCTTTCTTTCCCCAACAGCCACCATTCACCATTAGCAATAAAATTCAATGACTTCATATAAAACGGAGAAATATATCCAAATATAATAATTTGCGGCTATAGAGGCAAACAAACGACGAGTTCTTTACATCCATTTACATATGCACAATATTATTTGTACTATTTTGGACTTGAAGAATATTTTATTCAAATATTTTTAACCGAGCAATAGGTTTTCTCACGCCCAACCGCCAACCTACAACTCTCTTCCTCCATGTACCTAATAGCTGCTGTGCTGTGCTGAATGGGGCCGTTTTGTTCTGAATTTAAATAAATAAATACAAATATTTTCTATAGGTCTTATGTGCATAAGTGATAGTTCTTAACTGTGAGTGAACTCCGTTCTCATAATATTATTCTTTGTGTATACGTACGTAGCCATCCCGCAAAGATTTTATTTATACATGTCTAGTGGCAACCCTATCGATTCCTATACTTTCTGCTAGGTATAATATAAAGCATGAAAATGTGTCTACCTAGGTATTTCCATTGTAAATGGCGGAATAGGTTCGTCTAATGTATGTATAATTTATTTGCGTAGCCCAAAAACTATTCAAGAGCAATGAGGCTCATCGTAATTTGTGCTAATGGGATTCGAGCCACTCATGTAAATGTGAAGAGGCAACGAGACTGAAATACTTTCAGGCGCCTGTGATATAGCTGCTGCATCTCTGGCACACACTCATTGGCAGGAGAGGCTCCTTTGCTAGCGTAGTACATAATAATATTGGTAATTATAATAGGAGAATGTCAGTCTCCATTAATGGCATCTCCACTTGAGTTCTCCTCACTAGGACCTGGTCAATTTCTATGCGTCCTCTCCATTCACTGCGCTATTCATGCCGATTACACTTCCCATAGAGAAGCTCCCTTGCGGGGATCTCGTCTTATTGTTATGATGGCTCTCAAGTGTGCCATTCCTGGTCGGATACCTGTCCTGTCAGAGCATTCTGCCAACTGGTGTCAATGGACGACGTGCAGGTGAAGCGACATAATTAGAAGTGCTGTTTAATCTGCATGTACAGCTGACGAGGATAGAGGAAGGGGAGGGGGCGAGGGTGAAGGTGCAAGTACTAGGGCGGGGCGGGCGGGTGTCGGCAGAGCGGTGGCTCAGCAAGAGTAGACAGTGTGGATGGATTGTGAGCATTAGAGAGCAATTGAATTATATGGCTGTTAGAAGTGGAGCGACGGGCTGGCGGAGTCTGGGCTCCATTGCCGGGAATCCCGGATAACGCTAATTGGTGATGTAATAACTCTGGCCATTAGAGTAGAGTGGCCGTGGCAGTGGCGTGTTTCTGCTGGACAGACTTGGCTGGAGTGGGCATTCGAGTGGATATGCACCGGATAAACGGCTATAGCGGCAATGGGCATAGTTGGCAGAATAGTTGGTGGTCGTTTGGGCGGGCGAGTATTAAAACTTTTCTGTTCCACTCCGAATGACGAAAGGCATGAAATTTATCCGCTGTGTCAGAGAGGAAAGGAGGTCAAACTTGCCAAATTCTTTCGCTCTGCCTCTTCTGCCCTGAATTAGAGAGAGAGAGAGAGAGTGGAGGAAAGGCACTCGCGGAGGACGACAAAAGAACAGAGCACAACAGAAAGATGTTCGTTAGACTTTTCTCCGAGGAGAGGAGGTGATTCGAGGCAGGACAAAGTCAGAGCACAGCTCAGCCGACATGCAGAGGAGACTTAGCCCAGAGAAAGTAGTTAGATGGATGAATTGGATGCAACGTTCTCGGAATACTTATCCAACTCAACTCCACTGACCTGACTCCCAACTACAGCACAACAACAGCTTTCACTCTCAGACGGCTACATGCATCCACGTTCTCTCACTCTCTCTGTACCCGCTGTACAGGACGACGTCTCCGAAGAGCATAGCCGACTGTATAGCACTCTCCTAGCCGCAGCTTTCCTCACTTAGGATATAGGCCAACAATGGAAGGCTCTCTCTTTCTCTAACTCTCTCCAGTTCAGATCACTCAGCAAGACGGCTGGGGATTTCACTTTAGATGTCTTAAGCTTGCCATGGGACTTGTCTTCTGATCTTTTCTTTGTGGTATAACTATGCTCTCACTACTCAATACATATACACAGCGGCAACAGCAACATACATAATATACAAGCAGACCAGGACTGAGCCTTCTTTTGCAAATTAACTACCTGCCTGAATTCAGGAACAAAATTAACTGCAAAAACCAAAAATTACTTCAAATCAGCAAATGTGGCATTCATGCACGAAGGTTATCGTAAAATGGAAATGCCTAGATATTTTCTGTTGCATAAATACAAACTCGGAATTATTTAGACTATATATGCAGAAAAAAATTATTTGAAAATAGACAATATTTATTGCACGCACGGTTTATAATGATCATTTCGCTGTGGTCAACTTTCATTAAGAGTTGATTGTTGTAAACTAGCCACAAGTGCTAGTAACAACTGCAACTTCCCATCAAACAGACAGAAATACGTTCATTCAATATTATCTCCAAAATGACGAGGAACTAGGGCTATTCATATGGGACACCTAAACTTCTGTGGGATTGGTCCTTATACTCGCAGTCTCCTATATTCATTTATTACGCAACATATCTAAGGGAGCTAGACGGTTGAAATATCTTTTAAAATGTAGGCATTTCCTGTCCCGAGGGCGAGCCGTGGGGTTTTCCAGAAAAAATGCCTACAAGTTTCAAAATTTATGTTTTTGTGGAGTGGGAATAAAGCATGTAATTTGGACAAAAGTATTCATTACTCCGTTGCTTGAGCAGTTACAAACAAAACCCACAACTTGACCTCGGGACAATTGTTCCCGATTTTTTGAGATATTGCATTTCGAAATCGGATGCCCCAAACTGGGGAAATCCGCATTCTTCGTAATTGCTATACCTAGACCACTGACGAACTGAAATGGGCCAGGATCTTACTCCAGAGTGGAAGGGAATACCACCAGCTGTGATTGTAATGAGCGGTTCGTGCATATTATTTACTTAGTACAATGTCGTAATATGGTTTGGCGCATGCGCTTTCGGTCACTGAGGCACCCCAAAACTATGGACGGGAATTTTAAATTAGTGAAAAATATTTTAATTAAATAATTCTTGCCTGTTCCGTGAAATCATCAGGAGCCAAACCCCTAATAATGACGCTACCACGCTACTTTCACTGTTTCTTTCCACTATCAAAAATCAATAAAGCACAAAGCTTCTTTTTAAATGATGGTTTTCAAATGTTACTTTTTTCGGAACTTGGTTTTTTCGTTTTACATTTGAATTGCCACTCCTCCACTGGCACACTCCCAGGCAGCAATGCTGCATACATGGTCGCACATTATAGTTTCTCTAACCTTGAGCGCAGCGTCGACTTTTGCTGCTTATGCGACGGCCGGTCAAGCAAGACGCAAACAAGTTATAATTATCGGCAAACTTCTTTGCATTAACGTTTAAGAGTACGAATATTGGCAAGTTTGATTAATAATAAGTAAATGCTTTTACTTAATTTTTTCGATGTAAAACCAAAAGCATTTGCCTGTAAA
>JAAAYG020009982.1:0-24239 GCA_009936455.2 Tomocerus minor | reverse complement strand
GTTCCCTCTTCTAATCTCAGTATTCCATCTACAAACACCTTCTCTTGGATGTTAGTTTGTATTTTCAATCATTATTACATAAATGTACCTACACGTATTTAGACTCAGTGATGTATTTAGACCTCAGTTTTTTTTTGGGGGGGGGGGGGTAGGTTACCATACACATTTAATTTCAATATCTAGACATTTCGGGGGCAATCGGCTCCTACTACCACCCCCTTAATATTGAGCCCCCGCCTTATTTAGACTTGTAATTACTAATTACATATTATTATATACATTAGCACACACTAAAATGTTTTAATTAATTACTTATTTCCAAAATTAAATATCTTACTCCTATTTTATTCAACATTGACTGTTGACTGTGGTTCTAAGTAGTAACTATTTATCATGACCATGATACATTTATTCTTACAAAAAATATTTTTTAATTATACAAATTGTTACAACATTTGCTGGCATTCAGTTTCAAAGAACAATATTTCCAATAAATGAATACGAATGAATCGTATATAGCTGAGTCAATAATAGTTGTTGCACCACTAAGATGTGAAATTATAATTTCAGTGTATGGAGGAAAGTATATCATGTTGGTTTATGCATTTCCATACTTCCTAACAGAGCTGATGCTTCTCAACGGTGCCATATATCTACGACAAGGAGTTGAACAGGTATATGCAAATTACGACAGAATTTTTTCTAAACCTCAATATCATTTAATTGCTGTATTAATTAGATCAATTTTATATCTCTCTTGATGTCTATGTAGATACAGGTACAATTGTAAGGCGTAATGCACCTTGAATCTTATCTTTTGCATTTTTCCAAACGATGCGCGGTGGAATATTTTTTTAGAGTAGGATGGTTTAGTTGTTTAGACACAAATCTTGGGTAGCATTTTCATTTTCATAAAGATACTTTTCTTTCCTATTTATATGTAGCACCATATAGCATACACCACTGTTGGTTTTTGTAATGTGTGTTTTTTTTTCGTATGACAGATGAACGTGCGTCTCTGTAAAGACTGGCTCCGTTTCAACAAAATCTCCAGCATATTTTGTTTTCTGGGGAACGCTATTGCTTTGAGGATATTCTACTGTAAAGGACTCCTTCTCGTCTCTCTAAATATAATACAATTAATCCGCTTCGTCCTTCGTGGCTGGAATCTACATATCATACACATTTTTAATCAGCAATTGAAGAAACGTAGTTTTTGCACATTTTCATGTGACATACTCCATGTATGAATTATTTAATTGTGACACACTGCAAATATAAAACAATAAAAATTGAGCAGAGTGCTATCAGTACAAAAGTTTCATTCCTACCTGAATAATTGCCTATAGTAATAATAACTTCGTATGGGTACTCAAATGACTCTTTGCATTTGCTCCTTTCCTACTGCAGAAGGACCATTACTATTGCAGCACTATTTTATGTATGTGCTTACCCATATAAGGAAGGTTTTAAAGACTTCATACATGCAGCTCAAGAATTATTGAAAAACTTTTCTTTTGAATAATATTTTATTTCGTACTCTAACTTGCATAGTCTTTTTCCCCTATTATTTTAATCCATTCCTAGCAACATCCTAAATATACCAGGAGGGACTGATTAAAGAGCATCATACGTAGCAGTGAAGCTAGACTATAAATGTAATGAAGATAGACATGTTGTCTGCAATCTGCACATGAGCCCATAAACGAGAATCACAAAAAATCCATTTCTCTGTACTCTTTTTGCAAGACTTGCTCCCCAAAAAAGCCATAAACATTTCAGACATCACTACAACTCCCCAAAACCGTCCTTGTTAGTAGAGCTGCTGCTGATTACTGAATTTTATTGTTAGCGTTCTTGCTGGATAAACGGAAGGAATGAGCAGGAAGTTGCCTAATTCCAAAGCGTTATACAGTTAAATGTCAATTTCATACTATGACTCAGAAAATAGTAGAGCATCATTACACGTGCATTTACAGCAACATAGTTGTCCTTGTCTACAATCTACAAACATCAAAATAAAGAAGAATATCCCAGACCCCAGCACCGCAAAAAATCACCAATAATGCAATAGCAATCCTTTGTAATGTTTTATTACAGTTTTATACACTGCAGTCAATGGTATTCATACATGCTATACACCGTCGTAACGAAAAAGCTATCTTCGATTATTTTAGTCTTTACATGCACATACATAGACACACCTTATGTCACACATGCTAAGAACAATTTTTATTATTTTGCTATCACAAATCAGGGAGGAATGGAAATGCTAATACTAAGATGGTCAAAACAATCAAAAAAGATCTCAATATTAGTCAATGTGAAAGTAAAATATAATTCTTTGAGGGAGTATGAGTATCGAGAGTCGAGTATAACTTTATTACTGTTTGTGATATGATAAAACCTTTTTGTTGAAAAGAGGTTTTGTCAAAAATGATTTTTTGTGTTTTCAAAAACTCGAAAAGCCAATTTTTCAGTAGTCTGCTTTGTATGATTAAAAATCTCTTTTGAGTCACAGTTCACAGTCATCAGTCATAATCATAATAAACTGCTATAGGATAGTAATGGAAAGGTAAATAGGCTTTATATAGTCATAGACATGAAATATGAACAAGTCCTAATAAGGTAGCATGTTACCTGAAGGTGGTATTGATGAAATCAAATGGAATGTGAATGATATTAGTAATAAAATAGTGTAGCACAATTTGGGTAGCACTCCTTGTGTACCTCTATTACATGCCACATGTAAGTATTTACAGGTAGGTAAGTTAAGGACGTGTATTGTAGCATGATGGAATGATAAAAGTTGGAATAGCACCTCGGTATTCGGTATATGCATTAAAATTGTGAATATGGGCACGAGTTTAATAATATTGTCCCATAGCTTCCTTACTTTATGGCTAATGCTACTAAAGTGCACAACTAACTAGAAAAGAAAATTGAGCATGACCATTATCTAACAACATAACAGACGAGTGGAGAAGGAGTTCTCTTTGACAAAGAAAGCTTAAGCTAACAAGGGAATTACTAATGCAAGTCGAATTGTCAGTGAATATGTTTTTTCACACCGTGAAATAAAGAGGACAGAAGAACATCGATTCATAAAGATAGTCATGCCATTGCTTCACTTTACTTTATTGGGTCGTAGAGGCCTGTCCAACTTTTAACTCGCCTTTTCCAATGCCTCAGACTGCACTATTCAGGATATTCGCCAATATACCCAATACCTACTTAACTTACAGACTTTATTATTCCAAGAATTATAAGCAGGCAAGTGGCCTAATGGAAAAATTTAAATAACTAGAATATATAAAGTTAACTCAATTGCGATTCATCACTTCTTCTTACACAAACAACTCTTGTTTGACAGCAACTGACAAGGGAAATTCTCCATTACAGTAACAAACATTTAATCTAATTATTATACATACAATGCAAATCCAATGACAAGGACAAAGGTCTTAGGAGCCATAGGAAATTCTTGTTGAATCTATTGGAATGTTTTCGGTCAGTTTCAATTCATTCTCCATAGTACTAACATTATTTGTGTGAATATCGCCTCGTCATGTTCTGTTCTAAGTAGTTCTAACATTATATATGCTTTGCGTGAGCATTATTAACTTAATGTCTCAGTTAACCTTAGCAGTAAAGACTTAGATAATTGTTAACTCACAAGTAATTATAATTATGCTACTTAAGAAGTTACGAAAAAAATTAGGCATGGAATTGAATTTTATTTCCTAACATGATTTCCGTCGTTCCGAATCCTTTCCACACTCCGAAGGTGTACCACATTCAATTGGCATTAGTTTTTCAATGACACGAATTCCAACTGTGAAAAACAAACTTAAAAATGCAAACTCGATTGGATGAACGTGTTTGGAGTTCTTGAAGTATACACCAGTTAGTGACAGTTAGCATTTGAGCAAAACAAATTCTCTCATGGAGAGTAAGACGGAAAAAGCGTACTGCTGTGGGAATTCGGTGCAGAGGGAAGCGACTTTGATCTCCAAATTTGACTTTGTAAGTTGATTCTTTAGAGCTATCACTTTTGTAATTTTTTGCCTTTGTTATTTGAAGTAGTAGGAGTAGGTAGCTAATTGCATTTGTCTTTGTATTAGAGGCAGCAACAATTTATTGTAATGTAATCTTATCTGTAGGTGGTGTCCACAGTTATATTTTTTATTATGACAATAATCTCATCGATTATAGCAAGCAGTCCAGAATCTCTTGCAGATATTACGTCTTATCGAGGTCCAGAGAATAAAACAGATGTATACTCATTTTTGACATTGTCCGGTAAGAAACCCAATTATTCGATTTGGTAATTATATGTTGATTTGTAAACAACTAATATTCCCAGTTCTGAAAAACACTAAAGAAACTTTTCTTTTTCTTAATGAATTTCAGGAGAAACAAAAGGAGGGATAATGTCTTATGTACTTTTGGTTTTCCTGATGGGAATGGCTCTGGCCGTCTTGTTATTTGTAGGAGCACGCAAGGTAATCCAATAAGTTGAATTATCTTGTAAAGTTTTGTACAGGATATCCTGTATCATTTAATTTACTGTGCTTCTACATGGAAATGTCAACTTAGTAGGTGAATATGGTACCTGGTACCTTGATTCAGTTGCCACATTTTTCTACACTTTTAGAAAGAATTGTAGATCCATGTGCTTCAGTAGAATTAAAATAATTTTTGTATTTAATACAATATTATAATAACTCAAGGTAGCCCAAATATATGTCTTCCTAATAGCCGTTCTTTAGCTATTCTATTCACTCTAAAAATTCGGGATTCAAAAGTCAAACTAGATATACTCGTGGATATAATAAGTATATGTGCAAGAAACATATATGAACAAAATACAAACGTTAGAAAATTAGTAATTTTTTTGTCATTTAGATTTATCTATTAAAGTAACTGCATTACTTTTTACTTCGTTAATCAAATATTATCATTAATGATATGAAAATAGCTACCGGTTCAAAATCAGTTATTAAAATGTTATTAAGTTATTGACGATAATAGTAATTGTCAATATAATAGTTAAAAGTTATGATTCATGTTTTTTTAGAGACGACACAGTTGGCTCCTTTTCTGGTTTTTCTCGTCCAGCATTCTTTTCGTAGTGGAAGTATCGACGATGATTGTTTGGATTGTCTATTCAACAGAGCAGACGTATTGGAGTTGCATACTGTTGATCGCAGTTTTGTACAAATGGTATTGCCTATGGATTGTTAAGGTATTAATGAGAGAGATCAGAACTGTTGCCGAAGGATATGCAAATCCATTAGACAGTATCGAGCCTGAAGGTATCAGCAATGGAAATATTCAAGAACTTGACAAATTCTAATAGACATTAGACAAATGCATTGTCAATCACAAATAAAGAAGGTAATTACCCCACCAATACTGACATTTCTCGACCGCAGTCTACACATTATTCATTTAAAGACGTCACATGCATTCCCCGACCTTTATGACGACATAATCCACACACATACATTTATCTACTAATACATCAAATGACTGCAGCTATTCCTGTTACATTATAGAAAGTAGAAATGTCATTTCACTTCACATTTTTACAATTGTATTTACGTATTACTCTCCTAAATATTATTATTCCAACACTTTCCATGTTTCCGAAAATATTTCCAATTAAAAGCGTTTTCTAACAATCTAAGGATCTGATGTGTGTAAAGGAAAAGCATAAAATGTATACTTAAACACAAAAACATGCAATAATTCTCTTCGTGTACGACTAATAGACATGAATAGAAAAGTTGGCGTAACTTATTGTTGTTTTTTAATAGCTAAATATATGCACTACCTACTCGATGCTCCGTTTAGAGACTAGTGACTTATGAAATATTTATTACTTATCGGCAATCGGCAAGACTAATGCAGTTTTGTCATGCTATGGAATAATAAACGACGGCACATTACGTAACCGTAATACACTTTGGAAAATTCCGTTCGTTTTCTTTAATTTACACAAGTTCTTAAGCTTTGAGATTCAAGCAATAAAATTTCAATGTATGAAATTCTCCATACTTCATCTTATGCCAATTGTCATATTTAAAAGGCTTTAATTAAGTAGGATATTCTATGGGTAAAAGTAGGGGATTCAAAGATAAAACACAAAAGGGTGTGGACAGAAAAGTAAATCACGATGTTTTGTTAGGTAGAGCCCATGATATTACTATCGATTTCATATTGCATGGTGATTGATTAAATTAAAATCGATATTTATCAAGAGTAATGTGTAGAGAATAGATTTATGGAGAAAGGGTTTTCTTGTTTCTGGCCTACACATAAAACACGTAGGATGTTATTTAGACAGTTGTTCTATTGTGCGAGCTAGTGCTGTAAATGTTTATGTAGATAAGAGATATGTGAGTTCCATATCAATAGGAAAATACAATGTCAGAGATTGATAGATAACTAATAGGCGGAAGGACCAGGTTGATTTGCTTACTTTGCAAAGTGCTTTCCCTTCGTATGTACATGTAGACTGGAGAGTACTTAGTGAAAGTTATTCCACTTTCTCTCCTCCATTCTATTAGCACTAGTACGTACACCGAATGTTTTCCTACAGTAGACAACAGAACAGTCAAAGTATTTTGCGCAATCGCCGGTCCAGGCAGAGCTAGCCCGTGAAGAAGCCACCAAGATTAAAGCAGGCAGAACCTTTTCGCTTTTCCTTTCATTCACTCTTTCAGCTCAATTTTACTCTTTCTCCGCCCGTCACATGTACATGCGAGGCACAGTTATATTTAGAAATGTCCTTAGCTATCCCAGAGCAAATCCAATGTGATTACATTTGGGCATGCCAAAGGAGATAGATAGAAGAACAGTGGACGAGAGGACACAAGAACAAAAGAGGATATGAGCACGTTGTACAGCGTTTCATGTAATTTAGTCTTACAAAATCGTCTTCCTCAACTTTCCAAATGATTTATGGAAAAAACACACTCAACAAAAAGGTCCTTTACCATCAGGAACAATTCTATAAGGAAAAATATGTAGAAAATGAATTATTACTTCACAAATTGATTTGATGGGAAAAATGATCTCATATTTCAAATACTAAACAAAATATTTCAGTATAGGTACCTAATGAAAGAATTGTAATTAGTTGACTATTACATTCATTGACTTTTCCATTTAGTATCTAAGATGACGAACGTTTTGCATAAAAAAACGCAGTTAGTCATCCATCACTGTTCTTTCAACATATAAATGACTCCCTCATTCTTCCTAGCTATTATAAAAGTTGTTCTTCCTGGTTAAGTTGCTTTATCATTGACTGTGGGGAAAGTTAAAGTATGAGGAACGTTATTGTAATATATAAAGACATTATTATAATATAGAAGGATACCAAAAATATTTTTTGATGTACTTGTGGGTGTATATAGAAATGAGAAATGTGGTATAGATTCTTGAAATTCTAATTTTGAATTATCGCGTGTTTTTGTGCCGTGTGGCGGTAATTTAGTTAGCTTGGCATTTTTTGATGAAAGTTTTTTGATTGTGGATGGGTAAAGACGTTTTTGTGTGACGAATTTGGTGGGGACACGCATGGATGGTATTCAAGTTTGTGAGAAATGCAGCTGATGGGAAGGAGAGTGCATTAGATTACGTCTATTGCATAACATTAGAGGCACAATATTTTAGCTGCGAGGAAGGTACATGGAGATATATAGATAGTGGAAGATCATGTGCTGGAGTGGCTGATGCTGCTGTTGTGGCGTGTAGAGAGCTGTAGAGATATAGCTGTGTGGATGTAGTCGGAGTGAAAGGAAGTGAGGGAGTTGGAAAGAATATGAACCTAACCTCTCCCCAACATTATCGATCGTGGAGATCCGTTCCAATCCATTCCTAACGAATATGTACGTACGTAGGATTGAAAGGAAACCAATAAAAATAAGTCTCCTTCTGGCAAAAGTTGACTAAAGAGACGAGAGTGGGTTTTTGTGCTGGCAACGTCAGTCAGATCAGATCAGAGGAGAGTAGAGGAAGGAGCTAATCGAATTCTGAGAGCAGACAGACAGAGTTAATTTCTTTAATTACTTACTTTCCCCACTTTTACTCTCCTTTTCTTAGTAGCTTAGGAATTGGTGGGAGCTGGAACGATCCACGTTCCAGTTCTCTTGCTCGTTGGAGAGGAGGGATGCTGCTTCTGTGCCAGTGAAAGGGAATCCTGTCCTTGACTCAGACTTTCTCTCTACATTTCATTCATACTCATTCACTCTCCCACTCCACAACAGTCCAACTGTTTCACTACTTGTGAAAATGATTTTCATTTTCTCCACACTAATTCCACTCCTTAACCATTCCTAATTGAATCCTAATGGCCCAACCATAATAAATAACGCAGAGAACCAAATTTAGCCACTAACTACGAAACTTTCACTACATACTAATAGCATTAGCCAAATCGCGCCGCCGTCTTCTCTATTCAAAAAAAACAAGTTGGATTTCTTTTGCTGCCACGCCAGACTAGTTAGTAGTCTTAGTAGTGAGTAGTTTAGTTTGGGGAGGACGAAGGAGAAAGTGTTAGTTTTTAGATGTTAGCTACTAGCTAAATTGTAGCTATTAGCTATACATACACACGTACATGTTACTCTATTAGCCTTTAATGTGATTTCTTTCCCCAATTTTTCCATTACTTTGCCCAAACAAGGTACGTTATCGCCTTTTCACATACTTTTATATCAATTTCCATCACGGAACTTTCTCTAATCCTCACTTAGTGTGATTTATTTAGGAAATTATGTTTTCTCACAGGTGAGCAAGGTGAAAGTACGAAGAACGGCTCTTTTGGTCTGGTCCATAATAATGTCAGATACAGATGAGCAAGAGAGCGAGCCAAAGAAATATTGTTGTGGGAATTCCCCACAGAACGAAGCTGGCTATGTGTCCAAATGTGATATGGTAAGTAGTTTCGCCGTTTGTCAGTTGTCTACCCGCCAAAACACAACTGTGGCATTATTAGCACCTTTAATATTGTCTGATAACTGCCGTGATACTTATCTTGAATATTTTATGAGTAGTGGTAATTCCTTTCATTACTTTTCTTCATGTCTGCAGGGAATCACCATTTACCTATTGTGTGCCCATTTCATCATAACCGTACTTACTTTTACTTCACCCGGAACTCTTACTCGCTACACAGAGAGGAATCCGGCCATGAGGGACTTACAAAAATACGTTGAAGCAAAATGTATCTCATTTGACTATTAGCCTGTCTTATATTATTATTATTTTTATGCATAAATTCTCATTTGATCCGGAAAGTCAAAAGTATGATCTGACATTTACTTGATATTTCTATTCCATTACAGTACCTTTTAAAATAATATTCCTGGTGAGCTCGTTTACCTGGTTGGTCTTTGAGTTAGCTCTAGCCATTTTTCTACTTTTTGCATCGAAAAAGGTGAGCACAGCTCTGTGAATTGAATAAATAACCTTTTTTTATCGCTCAAGTCAAAATCAAGAGTGATCTTATGTACGCAGAGGGACAAATTGCTGCTGAAGAAATGGTTTAACACGACAGTGACAGACTGTTTATGTGGGATAGCCGTCGCCTTAACTGCAGTGTATTTTCTGGATGAGAAAGTGTACATTTCAGTCGTCGCCACGATTTATTATCTTTATAAATGGTACGGTCTTTGGATTGTTCAAGAGCTTCGGAACGAAATCAAATCTGGTGTTAATCCTTACGCGATCCCAAATCATTTCTAAGAATTTCCTGTACGTACGTGTCCTATCTATCTAATACAATCTGTGCATATAATATAAATCACTTGTAACAGTGTACTGTTGAGCGTAAACAAAATCAAATTGTTATCCAACTAATCTAAAAACTACCTATCTACCTATTTATATTGAATATTAAATTAGCACTCTATATTCTGTATCCCAAGAACCCACAATAATAATATATCCTTATATTGTTACCTATACTATAAAAAGTCTCTCGTCAGCTCTATAGGAAGATTAGAGAGAAAAAACAAAGGAGTAGTAGCGTCGTAGATATTTACAACCAGTAATTGAGATTCGTGAGTGAATAGTGTCCATTAGAATTTATAATGTAGCTCTCCGCTTTAGCGTTTATTATTACAGACGGTAATTACAAGTACTGCCTCTACTGCCTGTAGATGTGCTAGTAGATAAGGCAAAGGATAACTCACTTTGAGATTTTTAATATCGCTATATAGCTGATATATAGTATAGGGAAAAAGGATTATGTTACTGATTATAATGTACGCATTTATAAGACCAGGTTGACTAATCAGGTCAGTAAGTCAACGAGATAATACTAAGTATATTATATCCTTGCCTTCAGATAATATTATGTCAAAGAGTTATAATGATGACTCACGGAAGCTCCGATCTGCCATGCCATGCTAACCAAGTTATTAAGCAATTACAAAAAAGGTTAATAATGTAAAGTAGCTAGTGCCCTAATTTAATCCCTAAATTCTACTCGTAAAAGAAATTGGGTAATAAAACAGAGGAAATAATTTTGTCTTAGGACTGGTAGCTAAAGAACAATAACAAAAGTAGTTATCCATAGATATTTATAGGTCTTATAGCTATATAGCTATTATAAAAGGGTATTTATAAGCATTATGTACATATAGCGCCAGACCAGCAGAGTGACGAGTGAAATATATCAAGTTAATCATTAATTCAGATATTGCCAATTATACCACGTAGCCAAAAACTCTTACTTAAGCTGTTATGTATGTAAAGTAGTTCTAACAATCAACCAATTATTACAGTACACATTCTTACATAGAGATTATGATCTAGTTGAGAGATACACACACAGAAACGCCTCTGTCCTGTAATTTACTACATTACGCAATATTATACTGCTCTTACCTTGATTTCTAGACGTTGTTGTTTTTCTATTCCATGAAAAGGTGTCCTGCCAAACAGATTTCCTTGCCATTACTAAATATAAACTTATGTAGCTCAATCAAACTGTTCTACACAATCCGTGAGCATTTCAAAATAAATGCATTTTAGCATAGCATATTGATATGATTATTGTTACGTTGCCCATTCTAATATAAATGCTTATACGGTAGCATAAAGACAATATGTATTAAAATCGAAATTATGTCCTTGAGTCAGTACTAGTACTACTACTACTACATGTCGGGTCAATATCCGCCCTATTTAAAATTGTTAATCATTCGCTCTAACAATTTAAGTTCTACAAGACTTAAAGATATACTATTAGTTGTTAAAAAATACTGTTACGATATCTTCCATTACTTGTTATAATGTTTCAGATTTTGTAACGTAGCTATATGCATATAGGTGTGCACTGCTGTGCTGTGCACTGTTGGACATTAGACTCATAAGAAATTATGTAAAAGATTATTATAGTGTCTGTTTTAACGCTAAACAATGAATTATTTCTATGATTCAAACGAAAGAACCTTCATCGAATCGTTTTTAAGGTGATGATGTACATATGATTTGTTCAAATTTCTTCTCTCGTCTTGTTCATCATTTAGCAAAATAGCAATATCTCGCACAAACGATTTAAATGATAATGCTAATGCTGCAATTGTTCAAAGAGTTAATAATCTTCCGTCACCAAATGGTTCAACTAACTACAAATGACAGTTTCATTTTACTTTCTCTAAAATTCGTAGCTATTTGTAATTAACATGATAATTATTACAAATCTGTGTCATTATGACTGATTGAATATTGTGAGTGAGGTTTTATTGGTGCTGACTGACTGCGAGAGCCAATAAAGACTTTATGTGTATCTTCACTGTTACATTCTTATTTCAGTATCATTTTAGTATGCTTTAAATCCTTCTGCATTAAAAGATGTAGCAATAATTTCATAGACAAAGCTCATTTACACAATTAAATACAAACTTATCCTTAGAACAAACAAATAATACTTTTATTGATAATAGAATATTTCCCTAGGACCTTCACTGTTAAATGCCCTTGAGACTTTGTTCGCAATTTCAGACGTTTTATTCCAATTTCTATTTGAAATATTAAGTCAAATTATTATAGCCTTAGAAAACAATCGTAGAAAATTCTTGAAATATTTTTGGACATTTAAGTATATTTATTTCTGCAAAAAAATATATTTACTTTCATTTGAAAGCAGCATAATCCGGAAACATTCCAGAAATGCAAATTTGTAATGACCACACATTTAGATGAGAAATGAATGAAAGAAAATTTCTCCAGGAGATGAAAATCCTCGCCAATAGAGTGCAGGAGTGACTTTCTCTGGAGCACAAATGTTTCTCCAGAGAAAGTTGTCTCAAAATAAGGACGTAGGGGTAAGGTGAGCCATAAAGACAAAAAAGAAAGAAACCTGCTGCAGTGGAAAGTTGTGTGTCTCATTTTCTACATAAATAGGACATAAAACATCTCAGAAGTAATGAAGAGGAGAGAAAGAGCAATGGAGACAAAAAGATGTTGACCAAAACATAACCTGGGAGTAAATTATTGTCAACTCAGCACATTTCTTTTAGTTTTCTTCAATTTCTTGACTTATACGACTAAGTTTATGTTTGTTTTCCTTTGGCCCACTGAACGATGACAAGGAGGATATTGTATCAGGCGGTTGTATGTGGTATTATATGAGACTGAGCTGGCAGTCATTCAGGAGCGAGGAAGTACAGACACAACATCATACAAGTTTGATCCTTGTTTTTGCCAACGACAGCACAATCATAATAAACCCGATGTATGTGCTCAACTATCTCAGTCCCAGTCTCAAAACTCAGCCTGTCTTCCGTAGCCACCTACTTTCGGCAGAAATTCAAGTAAAAGGCTAGAAAAGCAAGGTAGTTGTAGCACAAAAGAAAAATCATGATCTGAATATTAAGTGACTCTCTGGATAAGGAAATACACGACATGATATTTTACTTATGAGAAATTCGTCATTGAATAAAAGTTGAGACAAAAAATCCCAAAATATTTCTTCTCCAGTTCTTCACCATGCAGCTGTCTCATGCCTTCGGCGCTTCCATCTCCTCCAATAATACCTATCAATATAATAACTACCTAAAATAAAGTTATCCTCTATTATCTTCAAAAAAATATCTACTGCCTTTTTACAGGGTGTACCATTTTTTTTAGTTTTCTCCTGATTTTCATACTGAAAATGACATTTCTCTTTTCAAATCATTGCTAGATAATTTTCACGAGTTTAATGGTGCATGTTAAATATTTACTCTTAAATTGGAACACTAAAACAATTTTTATATGATTCGCACTTAAAACTGGAAAAATGTCGGAAAATCCATGAAGACGTATTGATGTGTGATTGTTAAATACTCTCATTTTCCGTTGAAAACGATAGTTGGAAAAGGCGTGTAAAATAAACTTGTAGAAACATTAACATTACTATCAGTAAAAATTATCGACAATATTTGTTACAAGTAAAATATTTATGGTGGTGGTGAAAGAGATCGATCTAGAAAGGATACTGCAAAGACAAATAAAGGTCAAAATCCAGAGATTTCCTTGTCATCTAGTTATTTATTCGTTTGTTTAATGATCTGTCTATAGTTCTAGATACAGTAGTAATATAATAAAGCATAGGTACCTACAAATCTGTTATGATTTGGTATTCAGTATCTGTTTGCAGATTTGGAATAAATTGTAGTATGTCGGGATTGAAATGAATCTGTCTTGCCTCGTGCCTCTGTGAAGAAGAGTTAGTTTGTGCATTCTGTCTATATACCTGTAGTAAATATTGCGTAGGAGTGCATTTGACTTTCTCTGCAGGGAGTGTCTATAGAGAGAGTGTGAAAAGAATGCCATAATAAAATAAATCTTCTCTAAGTTCAGCAACACAATAGCACAACAGCCAAGGAGGCGGAGAGAGGAACTTGTTCAATTGTTTCCTCGTGGAATGTACAGCTAGCGATTTCTCAGAAATCTGCCAAGAAAAAAAGTAATTACAGTCCCTACCAGCTCCAACTTGTGCAACTTGTCGTAAGAGTAGTAACGGTAACTCACATTACAAGAAGTCGTCACTCGACTCGACGACTTGTTTGTAAGTGACATGAACGTGGGTGAGTGCGTGTCTCACAGAGAAACCAGCAGCAGCACTGAGACTGACTGACTAAATTAGGAAAAAATACGTAGCCCATACCAGCACTTGTAGAGCTTCCAGGTATTTTCACCAACCTTTGTTCTTCTTTTCTTATTATTGCTTCCTTTCCAGAATTCTTAGTATACTTACAATACCAGGAGCATATAAAAAGTCTACAAGTCGCAGAAACTGAGCAGAAATGTTGCCAGTTAGCTTATTTCCCCATCCCTTTGAGATTCTCTTGTTAGACTTTGCACTTTTAACTCTCGTATTTACAAGAGTGAACGAAGAATACGCTATCTCCAATAAAAATTCCTTTTTACCAGACTTGTTCAACAATTTTACAAATTGAGTCGCAAAAAAAGCACTACATTAAGCAAACTATTTATTTTATTATATCTACGGGAATTCTTTTATCCTCATAATAACTCATAACTTCCGGAAAGACACACGAATCACAAATATTTTATTATATACTTTCTATCGAATAAAAGTTTATCAAGTTTTATACATACCTATATAAATTGTCCAATAATATTCATGAATCCTATACATAAGTTATCTTGTGATATTCTCATATTTATCTTTGTGAAAAGGCCAATAAACGAAATATTATACATAAATATACGAATGATATGATACTTTTATTATTGCATTGCGAAAATTGTAATTTCAAAATGAGATCTATTCTATTTTCATGCAATAAAGCGAGAAATTCCGAGAGTAAACCTAGAAATGCTGAATTAATATCAACAACAATGTCTAGAGGAAGAAATGCGAAGTACAGTTGAAATTGTGTAACCACAATATTACAGACAGGAAATAATAAAGATGTGCAGGATGTTATTAAAGATGATTGCGTGCGTACTGCGTAGTTAAAGCATGCTTTCTTGGAATAGACAATGTTTACTTTTATAAGGAGCCGGGAGCACTATATACCCGGTTCAAGTCATAGCATACAATATAAAAGAATCTTGGCTGAAAATATTTATTTATATGCTTTATTTCAGCGTTCATTCGCTTCTTCGTCTGCTTTCCAAAACAAAGTGAGAAAGTCAGTGAAAGTAATGCTTTCTTCTTCCAAAATAACGATGGAGGCGAGACAGAGTGAGGGATGGATTGGCAAACATATATATAGAGGTTAAGTTTACGGAGCGCATTCTTTTTATTTGTTGAAAAAGTGAAAGCATGCGAATAGAGATTAACTGAAGAAGAATACGCCATTTCCGCATAAATACTATTCCAACTATGCAAACTGAAACTTTTTTTGCGCTACAAATACTACGGCAGAGAAGTAAAAAGGGTTTTAATGTAAAAGTTTTATCATTCTTTGAGTTCCTTCACCAAGACACAGATACGATCTCACTTTATAATATTCAAACAATAAAGAACTCACTGTAGTTTGACTGTGTCCCTAATAAAAGGAACAGTCAAACTAGATATATACACAAAAAACTTTCAATTCACCAATTCTACTCTATCGCTTTTTCAACTTATTGAGCTATCATAGCGTCTGTAGATGCAAATGGGCGATACTCAGGGTTCCAAATATTTATTTTCAAAAGGATCTATTTCTATTATTTGAAATAGCCGAAAATCCAGGGAATCAAACTCTTACAACTTTCGGCGGGAAAGCTTCTTTCAGGATCTTGGCTCCTTAGTAAAAAAAATAACTTTACATTTCCCAGAACCAGACAATTGTTTTCATCCAAAACTACTGAAAAGTTTAGCAATAACTAAAAAAAAATCAGCCATGATGAAAAAACTTTCTGGGAAATCCTAAAATTCTTCCCATAGGAAGACCTTCTTCCCGGGATATATTGTTGCGAGAAAACAAGCGTCCGGTCAAGGACTGACAGACTGACAGTTCCGGATATTATAATCGAACCCATTAAAGGTGGCTAGTATCAAAAATCAAAATGAACTTGAAACATGGAGAATTTTTTTATTTAGAATGTTTTTGTTTTTTTTAAACATTTTGCCTTTCGGATCTGCATCAAAAGCTTTAAGCAAAAATACTTTTAATAAAGAAAAAATCGTAAATGCTACAATCAATTCGGTATTTCAAATTGAGCAAGAAAGCGAGTATTTCTATTTAAACAGACACAAATTAAATGTCCGTCCTTAATATCAAGACAAAAGGACTTACAGATGAGATATAGTTTTGTCAACAGGTATAATCCGATGTTCTTTTGACCTTTCCATTTTTATGGCTAAATGAAAATAAACTCCTGTCACCCCGCACACACAAAAAGTAACATTGATGCAGTATTCCTCTTAAGTAAAAGGATAGCTATACAAGGACAGCTGTTGAGTGTGGCTGAGTAAAAGCATATTTTTGCAGTAACTGCTGCCCTGCCTCATATGCTCTTTCTTTAATTTTAAAAATATCAGCACCTACGCATAAGCTTCTATTCTTGGCGAAAACTAGATTTTTGGCGTGACACTGACTTTGAATAGAGATTTCCCGAGCGACAAAAACTATCTCCCTCACTCCATCACTTACTATAATTTACAAAACATGAGCACTAAAGTGCGATTTTATGTTTGATGTTATTTATCATTAGATTTTAATGTGCCATCTTTGTACGTGTCTCTTCAATGTGTTCACTACGTAAAAATCTATTGCACTTTAAAAATTATGACTTGTGAGTGCATAGTCTAATGTACTCTATATATTATAAGCAAGAAGCATCTGTAATCCTGTTATCGATTGTTCAGTTGATTGCCAAGCAGACGGATTTCAATTCAAACAGAATCTAATATACGACAGCTACACGAACATTAGTATTTTCTACTACAGAATGACAAATTGAATCTCAACGGTTCACACACCACTTTCTCAATACGAGATAAACACTTTTTTCTTATTTCTTTTGTATCCTTAGAGAATGAACACATGATCGGAAACAGTCGAATTTTTAATTTAGCAGTGAACCGTTTTAATGAGAAATTGTGAAGTTTTATATGGATTTAGTGTATAGGAAAAGAGAAAGTTATATGTCAACTGTTGAGCTTGTCATTCTGTAAAAGATCTTCCATTCTCCACTGTAAGAATCACAAAGTATGACAAAAGAAATAAAACAGGGAAATTGACAACGAGTGCAAAATCTCGTTCCCCGTAAATGAAAAATGACAGCATTGTCACTACATCGCTACATTGATTATATAAATCGGAAACACCACACTGCACTGTAGATACTGTAAACCATTTGCTATATCAACATGTTCAGTGTTATATCTGATTTCAGTTTTGCTAAAGTTATTTCCTAAAGCAGTTTTTCGGCATATATAACTGTTTTTAGGCTTTTAGTCAGCACAAATTGCAAGAAACCATTAAAATATACCCGTAAAAACAGGAAATTATTGCATTTTTATGCATCGCTGTTATGATTTATGTGACCAAATGCACTAATTTTGTAAGACACAAAAAATTTGTTTGTCACTGCTAGTTATATCTACAGTTAGTGCATGAAATGCAGTTGAAGGATTATATGACATGTGTCACGTAGTCACGTAAATAATCCATAAAAGCAAAGAGAAGTAATAAAGTTGAATCATAAAAACGCAAGGTAGGTAGGAAGAAAGAAGTTAATCATGTCTATGAACTGTAACAAGGAAATATGTCGACAAGAAAAATCTTTGTGAAAGAAATGGAATTTCTAGGATTTCCTCTTGGGGTTACCAACAAAGTATCTACTACAGTTCTAAAGTATCTACAGCAATTAGCTATTGAATAGAACCTTTGATTGTGATTTGTGACGGATAAGATTGAGAAAAGAAAACGAAAAGGGAAGTAAGGGAAATTGTATGGACAAATAATATCCCCATTATTTATCACATAATACAGCATAATACCTAACTGAAATTGGAAACTTAGGCTATATAGGAATTGCTTGGAAATATTGAAAAGGCGAAAAATTGTTGATGTTTTCAGCTCTATATTAACCTGCACTACAGTGTGATTCTGATGAAACTTTTACCGTAGAATCAAATGAAGAATTGGTCTCAGTCTTCGAGTCTTCATTACCCCATCAAAATCATTTTCCATTGCTAATTTGATAGAAAAAAGGTATGAAAATAATTTTAGTGGGCTACCGAGACAAAAAAAAAGAAATTTTATTTACCTGATGAAACTGCAAAGTGTGATATGACAAAATATTTTTTTTAAATCACCCTGTAGTATGGATTGTATCCTGCTACAATATAAATCTCATGGATAGCAACTAAGAAAAATGGCAAGTGAAATCCATAATGTAAGTATATATGAGTAATATGAGGTATTTGTAAAGGAAAGAAATTGTATTTTGCTACTTTAGGTTATCTTCTGTGCTTTTATAGCAACCATTCACGAAATGCAGCCCTTGTTAACAATTCTGAGAAAGGACGCGGGAGATGAGTAGAAAAGATGAGGAGGATGGACAAGGAGAAAAGCGTGACAGACTGCAAGAAAACCGAAAATCAGCAGAGGAAACAGAAGAGGAGCTAGGAGACAGGAAAGTGATTCGTATGTCAGGGACGAGAACGACGGGAGAGAAAGGAGACAAGATATAGACAGTCAGCATTCAAGTAGGAAGCATTTTGTCAAGAAGTCTCTTGGTGATTCGGTTTCCTTTGCTTTTCTGCAGTTGAATACACGGAAAAGCCTCCGGCCTTGTTTAAGACCCGTAATTGACTTTGTAACTAAGAAAGTTGTGAACGGAGGAAAGGCAAGAGTCGAGCTCTTCTCTCTATCCATTTTATTCTGCGGTGATACATTACATACTTACATTCAGAAAATTCAGATAGAGAGAGACAGAGGAAAGAGAGACGAGGCACTATGATTAGATGTTGTGTGATGCAACAAAAGAGAAGAAGACAAGCCACAACAAGATTTTCCAACAACATCATGGGCTAAGGGTAGCTCAGTTAAATAATAGAAGATAAAATATGCACATAGTTCCACTATAAGTAAGAATTGACATCCCGTACAGGGTACTCTAAAAGTAAGTTACCAGTCTTACCACTAGTATTCAATTTTTCAACGTAGCCTTACATCGCGACGAGTTTTAAGCTTACAACGATGATTTTATTTTGTATTGTGTTTAAATTACATGGATATATGCAAAATAAACTTGTCATAACACTATCACGATGCATGTAGACATTTCTCATTTCATATTGCCACGACTTAGTACGGTACACCAAAAATCTGTGAAATTAACATTTAGCTTTGCAAAAAGATTTTCTTCAGAATCGTTTCTAAAACATCTCTTCATTTTCACTTTTAATAAAAGTTTCGGGGAAAATGAAGTGAAAGTTGGAAAATTCATGATTTTCTGGTTGGCTAGCTGAAGATGTGAAAAATAAAATTTTATAGTGAAAGCGGTAAGTTCCTTTTGTACATCACTGTACATCTCTATCCTTTTAGATCTTATACACGCAATATCAACAGTGCGGCCAGTAAATATGTACATAATAATATCGGAGCAAAGTCCTTTCTCCTCATCCACTTCACATCTTCTTTTAGAGATGTCCTCTATGATAGTCTCTTGCTTTTCACAGATATTGCCGTATGGAAATGCAAAGCAGCAGCGACTTTTTTTTAGCACTAGCAACAGAAGTGAAGATTTGAAGGATAGATGTGCATATCTATATAGGGGTGCCACTTAAGGCCTAACTTCCTTTTTTAGTTAATATTATTCGAATATGCTCACATCGTCTCTAATGCCGAATATTGTATTATTCTCTAGTAAATCTAGGCTATGGCTTAAGCTTTCTTTCACTCTTTTGAATTCCCTTCTTTGCCCTCCTTTTCTTTTCTTTCTTTCCCTTCTGTGTGGATTTAAATGTGCCAGACAAGACCAGCTGCCTTGAAAATCAAATTTTTTGCGATAAACATCAAACATCCTCTCAAGAAGCTTACAAAAGTAACAAGTACCTACCTCCTCTTACTCCAAAATTTTCATCTTCATGCCAAAACATTCCCAATGTGCAAAAATTATTTAAAATCAACAAAAAAGGAAAAGTGTATGTTGAAATAAAATCTACTCTATTGCATCATTCACGCTAAATCTTTGAATTAATTAAATAGTATCAACATTATTGTAATAATACGAAAAACTTAATTTACTTATCCCTTTCCAACAGGTTGTCATCTGCACCTGCAGGCAGGATAGAAAATTCGAAGTATAATTAACACCTCCATTTGTGAGCACTTCGGCTGGGAAGGGAAATTTTTGCTAGAAATAGCCGGGCCCATATCACGATGAGTCCTCCGATTATTGTCCAATGGTCGGAAATCGGAAAATGAGTTGACAGTTTAATAATGTGATGGAAAAGTCAAGAAAACAACTGTTGGATACTATTAAGGGGTGAACAATTTCAGTGCTTCAGAAATTATTAATATCAAATATGTCAAACAACCATTTTCTAACAAATAAAAAACTAAGTACAAAATTATACCAAGAAGTTTAAACAACCATTAACATTGCTCCTGCAAAGGCAAAATAAAATATTCTGATTACAAGGAAAGCATGTGTCGGTTGAATTTTAATTATAACTTTTGATACACAAAGTGTGATACACAAATAAGCTACTATTTCTCTTATTGTAATTTCGATGTGGTAAGCGTCAATGAGAATAAATTATCAAGGAATTATTACTACATCAAAGAAAACCAAATTAGGTGTATGGAAGTACCAAGTTGATTCGGAATATATATTATAACATTGCGCAATGAGCTAAATGCTAGTCTGACGACTAGCATTTAGCATTGCTTTTAGATTTTTACTTCATTGAACTGGTGCATAGAACTCTATGTATTGTGAGTAGCGAGTTTAATATTTATTTTCTATGATGTAAATATAGCGTTTTCGAACTTTCTCCTTGTTGTATATACAGTACTATCCCCTCTCAGATTTTTTATCAAAGGAATTGCTTTTACTGTCATGTAGGCGGTATTTAGGTATTTAAATGATGACACGACACAGAGTTGTGCAATAAATGTACTACACAGTCTGAACCATTCATTCACGTGTCGTTTTAGTATACCTTTGCGACACTGCTTCCATTTTCATCTCCTTCAATTTGTATGGATGAATCAGTTTTGTTGGATATCATTGTCGATTTATCCATTTCTTTCATCATCTCTCAAAAGACGACAGTATGGAATAACATGATGTGCAAGGCCGTATTTAGGACTCAGTTGGGGGGGGGGGCTAAGTCAAACAACGAGATTTTCGAATGCGCCAAATGCCAATTCGAGCGTAGGGCGTAGGTTTGTTTTTTTAATTTTCTGTTTTTTTTCGACATTTCGGAGGGGTGGGCAATTGCCCCTGTGCCCATCCCCTCAATACGGTCATGATGATGTGCCAGGTGAAATATTGTATGGCATTTGAAGAACTGTGTCGTACAATATGACAAAAGAGGAATGAAAGGTTAGTGAAAGGGATTGGGTTTCAGATAGCAGGGGATAATGTTACATCCTGAAGAATAGAATTGAAGAAAGCGATGATTGAATTCACAAACCTCCAACTGCTTTCACTTTCATGCAGATTCCCAATACGGAAGTTTACTATTTATAGACAGCAGACAGGATCGCAGCATCTTGAAAACTAATGCTATCACTCTCCATCCTCTTCTCTTGCGTAAAGTCGCACGCTGTTCGGATGTGAATGCTCTTAATGTATAAACTGTAACTACACTGAATAGATAGCATAAATGCTTGCATCTTCTTTTCAAACTCTTTTCAAAATCCCTCCCTTTTTCATCCGGGGAAAGTAAAAGCAACGCTTGCATAAAAGCTACACGGAGAAAGCATTTATTTGCATTGCACCTTCAAGGACTTATACAATCTCCATTATTTCTCATACCTGAACTCTTTTAGGATCTCACAATTGAGTATCTGTCCTCCTTCAATTTTTCATCCCATGAATAATGCGAAAGTTATTGACATGTGATTTCCCACCTTTCAACCCATCTCTCTTATACATACACTATGGGTGAAAGCACTTTCTTCTTTTCACAAAATACCAACTGTGTACACTTGATTTTCATTCTGTAAAATTAATTAACATTTTTCGACGCATACTGTAATTATCTTTAATATGTTAGCAAAAATTGTAGACAACAACAAAAAAAAACAGATGCAGTACAAAATAGCTTTTACTTTTGGTTATTTTTTTAGACATAGGTATCTTTGTAGAGGATTGGAGGAAACTAACATTTTGAGGTCTCTTTTAATTACAACCCATTCTGTAGGAACTGGAGATAAGCATGTGGCGGCCAAACAGAGATTATTATTTGTAACGACCAACCATTAGAGCTGATACACATTTATACATTGATATAAATAACTTTTTTGAATTGAGATGTGCGGTTTTTGGGGTTGTCTGTTATAACATTTAATTCTGCAGTGCACACAGGGAAGTAGATATAAATATGTAAGCAAATGTCTGTTGAAGAGCCTTGTTTCCCAACATGAGATGCTCTTTGCCATTGCAAACGCAATAAAAACATGAACTACTTTGCATGTTCCTCACATAGGATTTAGAGTTTCAGAGAAAGAGAGAGAGAGAGGTTGAATCTAGTCAGTGCGTGGCATGTATCTACTCTAACATAAGTTATAAATGGAGCAGTGCCCTATTTAAACAGATAGGAGCTGTCATGCTACTACAACAATGAGATTTTCTCTAGCCTTTTCCCTGTTACATGTAAAACAGTTTATTGTACTGCCATTATATTTGAGCTACGGAGAAGGGAAAATAGAAGACTGAAATCTACAAAGGGAACTTACTTATTGGTAAATGTCCTCTTTCCCCGATATACAGTAAACTCGTATCCTGAAAATTTTATTTATAAATCAACAAGTAGGTACATAGTACATAGCTAACATTTATCATCAGTTCAGTTAAAATGGAACATAGTGTGCTGGTAAATTACTACTGCAACAGTAACTGTAAGAAAACGTCTTCTTGATTGTTTATGTGAAGTCCATTTGGATTATGACTTTTGGAACACAATGTCTGAAAAAAAAATTTCGAAAGTAAAGATTAAAAAATTTTATGACCAATGTGAACGGTTGAAAATACAGATGTTTGTCAGAAAGTCTGTGGAATGGTTTTCGGACTGGGAAATCAAAAAGTGGGAAGTTCCCAATTTCCTAATGGGAAAAGTGGGAATCAAAAGGGGCAAGTGGATGGGAAATTGGGAAATCAGAAAATTCTTTTCATGAAGACTGATGAGAGAAGATTTCGTTAGCTCTCTTCTTCGCCAGTTAGTGCTCGTTCTTGTTTTGTTTATAGAGACAGGACATGAATGTGTAAATCGTCTAAAGTTGGGGATCCGTATGCATATTAGGTTTAGTAGTTGAAAGGATGGGGAAATATTGTAACCGATGTACTCAGCTCACTTTTACTTTGTGGCTCTGAAAATGAAGTGAAGATTATAATATTGGGAATGTGTATGCATGTCCTGTTCTGGGTTGCGTTGACTTGACTTGCTCTGCTCGTCTGCTTTGCTTTGTTGTCTTTGGTAGTTAATATAAGGCATTAGCTCCACTTCACTTTGCCGTGGTGGTTGGTGAGCTAGGAAGTTGGAGTTGTCGTCGCTAAGTTGTTGGCTTTAGTGAGGCTGGCTGGAAGGATTCCTCGAACGAACTCAACTCGAGGGCTTTCTCCATTATATGATAAATGCAAACAAGTAAGCCACTCATTACTAATGGATCTGTGTGAGTCTCCTTTCATTTACAAAGTTCCTTGCATTACTTTTAGATACTTTCCGTTACTTTACCTAGCGTAGCTTATTACTATTACTCACTGTGATAAAGTGGAAGCTCAATCTTAACTTGGAATCCGGACTCTGTTTCTCCTTGGACACTGTTTCTCCTGAGACACCCTGTTACCCTGAAATTAGTAGTTTTTATGTTACGTATTTTATTAGTGTTACTGTCGTGTTTATTTTCAAAATCAGGAATCAATCAGTCTAAGAGCAATATCGACAGAGACGAGACGTATGTAATGTTTCTCTGCAAGTTAGTTTAATAAATTGTTGAAAGTTGATATAAGTATAACTCAAAGATTTCTATAGAGAGATACGCACTATAGGCACTTTGTGTGTAATTTCTTTTTGCCCTCTCCTTATTGGCAGA
>JAAAYG020009981.1:44573-105677 GCA_009936455.2 Tomocerus minor | reverse complement strand
TATTATGACCACAGAAGAGGAAAGAAAGTAATTAAAAGGAAAATATACATAAGGACGTAGTATAAATGGTAAAACCAACAAGTTTAAAAAGTTTCTATGTGCAATTGGCTTAACAGTGCTGATTGCAACTAAAGATAAGTAAAAGACAACTTGCTCTTAGTACTTAAGGGTTAGAAAGTTCTGAGAAGGGATGGGAATGTGTTCTCTGGAAGTAGAAGTACCTAATCCTAGATTTAAAGAGAAAACTTATATTAGCATTCATTTATATATCTTGCTAGAGTAATCGCTGTTTTCGCTAAAATAAACTCGGGAATAGTTAGGAAGCCGGTAGGACACGCAAGGAAATAAGGGAAACTAACTAGCACAACTCAGCGGACTAAACATACTGATGTTAGCAAACGAAGAAGCAAATTGCCTATTCGTAAAAATTCCATAAACAAACAAAAAGAGTTGGGAAAGTTAAGGGAAAGTAGGGAAAGCAAACAAACGGAAATTATATAGCTATGTAGGTACTAATAATACTTACGTATGACGAAATGAATATGTTTTCTTATCGTGCTCAAGTGTCTATGTAATTTCTGCATGAATATTGTGTAGTTTAGTGTAGCCTTTCTTATTCACTAGGTACTGATTAAATGGCCAATTAAAAGTTGCTATTCCAAACTCAACATTGACTTGCAGTTTGATTTTACCATGCAGTACTAAAATATTGAAATAATGTAAATAAAGGGGATTCCTTGTCAAACCCAATGTCATAAGACAACCTGTCTTTGTAAATGTAGAAGTAGAAGTAACTTATTGGAAGAGTAATTTCAAAACTAAAGGACGAATAGGGAATAGTAACAATAATTGGTGCACAGGTTTTATAATTTAATATTATTGGTGAGTAGTGAGGAAATGGAATGGAAAGTTAGGACGGTTCACTCTCATTTGAGGGAGTTAACAAGCTGATAAGGATTGTAAGGGTTAGAATTAGAAATGAAATGTTTTGACAAGTGCTTTTACTTTTACCTTGGCTATATAAGATTGTCTATAATGCAAATGCAAGGTATATCTATAAGTGACAATGGTAGTTGTATGCTGTGATAGGCACTCACTTAACATTATTTTAAGTTAACAGTGAGTGTCATGTCTTGTCGGCTCTGATCTTACATTAGTGGAAGGAGCATTCATGTAGAGAGAGGAGAAGTGAGGCGAGAAGGTACTTCACGCACTGAGAATGTGAAAGGAAATTAGGAAAAGGGAAGAGGAGAGTTATGAAGTATAGGATTGGACTAAACTAATGCGAAGATTAAAGTTAGCCAAACTAAAGTTAAACTAGAATGTGCCATTGCAATAGCTACTTAGCGTAGTTCAGAAATGGTCTTGGCTGGTTATGTTGTGAACACAGTGGTTAGACTTCCCTGTATTGCATCTGAAGTCGAATGAAAACAATGGAGAGTGGAGTGGAGTGTAGGCGATGAAAAAGTTAAGGGAGAGAGAGAGAGAGAGAGAGAGAGGACAAGATGCTAGAGATCTTGTAAAGTAGCAAAGAAAGCAGAGCAATTCATGTAATCCAGTGTGTAGTTAAATGTAGAGTGGGGAGAAGTAATGCGATGTAAAGTTAGATGGATGTCGTCCTTGGGAAATGCACTTGTCTTCTAACTAAGCTATGTATCCCGCCTTAGTCTTAAACTACAATACAATATAAAAGATAATATAATACGGAAAAGAATTGTTGCTCTCAACACTTATTCATAGGATAGGCTACTCATACTTTCAGCATACATTTTATCACATCTTACTCCTCTTTATGTATCTAATGATACATACACATAACACTACATCTCTCCCTACTATTCACTATCCCATGCCATGCACTACATATTTATGTGTACGCAAGGCCATTTCATCTTTCTCTACTTTTCCATTTCAATCCAAGGCTTTCTCCTTCACATCCTAATTTACTAAATTGCATGATGCATTCAAAAAGTTTACTTAAAATTAACACAAGATTTTTACACACTCAAAATATTGCAATAGTAAAATAGGTTTTTGGGCAGACTTAGCACTTTCCCCCTGTTGGTTACGTCATTTTGGCAGAAAGAGAAAGTTGGAGACTAAAGGAGAAATACTATTATATGTACAGATAGTATGTGTATGTATGGTGGATGTTACTATTGTGGAATTACATTACATTACATTAAGTTACTACATACATTAGGGCATTACATCCTGTAGCCTCTGTGCCATGACTCCCGTCATATTGTTTAAGAAAAATGAAGACAGTCCTTGTAGTACAAAAGTCTTGCCAAAGCAGGCGAAGACAAGACAGCTTTCCAAAGGAACAACTAAGTTTCATCTTTCTCCTTCATCCAACAAGCGTCGCCAACGCCAAACAAGTTGCAAACTACTTTCTCCACTACCGCACCACACAGCACATATAACTATCAGTAAGTAGGCAACACAAAAGTAATATCTAGATACCTAAGACATAACTATAAATGCTAGCTATGTAGATATGTGCTTATCATATAGTTGTACTATATAGTTATAACTACCGTAAGTTAAGGCTCAGACTGAACTGAGATCTTATTTTACTTATCTCATCGTCAGTTTTGCAAGAAAGATCGAGAAGAACTTTGCGTTATTTATTCTAAGGGCAACTTTACATTACGTAGCAATGCAATGGGATATCTGAAATGAAATTAATATATAGTTTATATAGTAATAAGAACATCTTTATATATATATATATGTATGTATGTTGTGTATAGAGTAGTTATAAGAATATTCCATCTGTATACGCATCATAACTCAGCAGTTGTTCTAGGAAAATATTTCTTGTTTATGTTCTGCTGTATGTAGTTGAGTCGAATGTCCTGTCCAGTCCAACTTTCTCCATTTCATTCACTCTTTGCACGTCAATCCAAAAAATAATAACTAAAATTAATCTTCCGAAATAAATCTATTGTAAAGTAAACAAATAAAGGGTTCACTCACGGGTGCCTAAATAATATTTTCCTATTCATCAAAATCACTATACATAGAACTAAATGTAGTAAAATAATGGGCTGCTATTAATATTGTAGCCTAGAATTGTATTGAATGTAAAAACTTTCTTGATATTACAATGCTTGGTGCAGTTGTTGGACATTGTTGATTAGTGTGATATAGTAAAGATGCCAGTGTTAAATAGGGAGAGGATTTATATGATTAGAAATAATAAATGTTCAGTGAATCGGATAGATTTTGCATTAGGATGTACGTATGGCAGGCAGAGAAAGAGTGACATGACAATGAAGAGCGGGTGATAGAGTAAGAGAGAAACTTTGCTTTTACTCGACATCCTCAGGCCTACACGGCGCCTCTCAATTTTCCCTTTCCAGAGAGAAAGACAAGGGAAGAGAGTAATGGTGGGTGGATTGCATTGCATACTGAACTGATAGTACTAACTAAGGACAATAAGGGATATTCTTCTTCTTTGGCTGGTGGCACACTATACAACGGACAGAGAGGGAAAAGTGAAAGCACTATGTGAAAGTTGTCCTGCTGGTCTGCTCTCTCTCTCTCTCTCTCTCTCTCTGTTCTTGTCTGAACGGGTTTGGTTGGTAAGGCCATGCCATTGCCATGCCATACCGAAGGAAAGTAAAAAGAAAAAGAAGGGGGAAGAAAGAAATTGAAGCGCAAAAAATATGGGGATGAATGTTCGACTGTTCTACGCTGTCCTTAAGTACATTAGGAGAGAGTAGTAGTGGAAGCTGCATGTAGCTCTACTCTTCTTTTGCTCTAGTTTTCTCGTTTTGTTCAAGTTTCTACTCCCAACTTTGTCTTTCCTTACACTTACTGCATAGCCTTCACAAATACAGAGGGATCTTTCTTTTTACAGAGTTTGCTATTATGTATGGGATGAGCTGCATATAGAAATTATGCTATTATTTTCTATGTCCCTCTCGCCGTAGTTTCACTTACGTTCAAAGAGTGTGTCTAGAAAGTTAAGAAAGTATAATGCTGTTAGGTAATAAGAGAACGACGTACTTGCATTAGGTTAGACGCTAAACTTAAGGCTTGTTTTGCTTGGTTGGACAAAACAGAAGAGATAGGCCGACGATCAAAGTGAGAAAGAGAGTGAATCTATCCCATAAGTGAGCGAAACTAACTAATTTAATGCAATGTAATATACGCAAGTAACTCCAATCTCTAACTATTGTTGTGATGTGATTCTTTCTATGATTCCTCTAATTTAGATGTATGTTACGAGCAGGAGAAAATTTATTAGCAACTCAACTTATGTGTATAAGGGGATGATATAGTTTCCTATGGAACTTAGAGCTCCTCTTCCTCTTCATCCACTTTTACAACCAAATTATATTCTCGGATCGCTTTATAAGTCTCCGGGAAACGTGTACGGTTGAAGTTAACTCCAGTTCAGCAACTAAGTAACAAAGACTATGTCTTTCCCCAAGTTTTTTTTCTTCTTTTTGTCCCTTCATAGAGAAATGCACTCTCACTCACACACACAGCTAGCTAGAGAATTATGTAGTAGTAGTAGTAGAAGTAGTAGAAGTAGTGGCTGAACAGGGATTCCTTTCTCCATAATAACTCTCTGTTCAACATTCAACTTTTTCAAATGGAATTAATGAGTGTAATGTAAGATTTAGTTTATTTGGGTCTTCTCCTTTCCCATCCTAGTAGAACTAAAATGCATTCATGAATGACCTTTTCTATTTTAATACGGCCATAATAAATCCAATTTGTCGCAACTTTGTTCACTACATCCTCTGCTCTACACCATTCTACACTAGGATTCTCCTATCCCTATTCATATCCATTTACGTACAGGCTACGGATTTAACTTTTGTTGTTTGATGGGAAGAATTGTTAAGTTTTCACTACTATAGGCTTATGTATTATAGTACGGTGGGCGCTTTTGCCTTCCTATCTCAATCTTGCTCACTTTCACCATTACTACAATTTGAATGCTGCAAACATTGTCCATTCACTTTTCAACTTTTCTAATCCACACTATCATATTATCCAAGAATTTTAAATTTTCTTAGGCAAGGGAAAATGAAAATTTTAAATTAGTTTTCCTTTTCCCACTACCTAGTTAAAAATCAATGGTGATTGAGAAAGTTGAGGGAATTTCAATTGACGTGAGTAATTGAGCAGAATAATGAGTTGGAAGGAGTTTTGTCAAAGTTGTCGGTTATTATCCAAGTAGAAAAGAAGCTATCTGGGATTATATCAGTATGGAAAGGATCTTTTCAACAACAAGTGCGGGGTGTTGCTTTCAAAGTTGGAATGATGCAGAGGACTCTACAGTTGTGACTTTAATAGCTAATATTATTTTGACTACCCTGTATAATGTTTTTGTCCAAATCTTAAGAATGGCCAGGAAAAAGAGCTGCTGAAAGACACTTTATGGGCCAAATCACCCTTTCACTACGTCCATTTCCCTACTTAACTCAGCCAAGTTTTTCCTCACAGATGCTGTAAACATGCTTTGCATTACATTACTTTACATTGGAGTCGTAAAGCCAAGTTTAGTCAAGTCAACTGAACTGAACCGAATTCAAGTGACTAAAGTGAGCCCTTCGCTTCTGTTTTCCTCGGCCTAACAAACAAGAAAAGGAAAGGAGCCTGGCTGGTTGGTTCGTCTTGTCTTCTTATGCTCTTGTGTTCCCTATCTGCCATACTTTTACTTGACTAACTTGGCTAAATAGCTTTCTCTCTCGCATACAAAACATTCTTCTCCATTTCGAATGCACCCTACGAGTTTCTATCTGTAATTTCTCTCATTTGAAACTTTACAGGCTTTTCTACAGCCAGTCAAAATGTTTTGACTCTCTCCGACCGGCAACAAGGAAAAGTTAAAAAATCATCCAAGCAAATAAAAGGAAAAATGCTGCACTCCCTAAAGTCAACTTAAAGAAAACTGTATAGAGCTAAACCCAGAAGGGACTATCAAAATAGGCACTTACATTTTTGTGTCAACTTCTTTCTCGAAACAAATTCAGTCTTTTTCTCTTGGGTAAGCTAATTATGTGTTTGTTATTTGCATGCCGACTCAAGATCCACTACCATACGTTCCTCTACTACTATATTACGTGACTTTTCAAAAGAGAGCTCTAAATATTCTAGTTTTACTATTGGATTTTTAATTTACCGCCAGTTTATTTGTATGCATTGTATAGTACATACAAATACTAAAAAAAATACAAATTGGAATGAATACCTATACGGTTTTCAGTGGTGTGGCATAGCAAAACATTTATGTAATCTTCTCATAAAATATTTGTTTTCTGGCCAGTAGGTTTCTTGGAAAATTTTAAGCACTTTGCCTTAATTTACATAGAAACTTGGGCTGACCTTAACCAAACCTCATTCTACGTCCTTTCTTATTATCCTCCTTTTACTTCTTGTTCGGTTGTGTAACATTATCACTATCACCTACTTACACTTTACACACAACACACCCTTCTTGACAAATAAGAAGTAATGAAGAATAAGTATATAGAAGTTAGTAAAAGCAAAGTTGCAATTTGTAACAGACGAAAGTTTAGTTGAATGTGGGAAATGCTATAGGTATTTACGTTCGGTAACACATGAAGTGTTCTTTTATGTTTAGCAAAGAAAATAAGAGAAGGGATGAAAGGCAGTGGTTCGGAAGGCAACAATAGCATTTCTATTATGAAGTATTTATGTAGACATGAGTGTGAGTAATAATGCAAGGTAATGTAAAGAAAGGGATGCCTATTTACTTGGGTGAAGGTGCTCGGTTAAATTCAGAGAGTATAAAAGGAGGTAACAAGTAATATCATTACATTGGAAGCCTATTGCCAGTAGTCGGTGGGTAGCATTGGGGTAATAGTGTCGTAGCATGGCACAACTCCTTTCATCCGAGTATGTTGTAATAATAATAACCCGGGTGACATAACTGACGTGACATCAAAGAAGAGTCTTTGTGCTCCGGCTCTTTGGCCAACATGAGTTAACATTTACGAATCTGCTTCTTTTCCGACGACTACTGGAGTGGGGCCCTCTCAAAATTCCTTCCTACTTCTTTTTCCCAGGATTTTCTTGAGTTTTCAGTTGACTTTCTTTGCCTTCCACTACTTTTCCACTCTTCTTATGAATATAATATTACTTTGAGTTCTGTTCTGCCATTCCTCACTTTTCTAGTGAACTACACATATTAGGTCCCTACATATTTATGTGTGCATTGGATATGTTGTTGTATTGTGCTATGCTTTATACATAGGGGTTTGAATATTTGCCACAAAGTAAAAAAGTAAAATAAGTACGCTAAAGAGGGGGAGAATAACATCGTAGTATAGCTATCATTTCATTTTGACGCAATAAATAGTGGAGAAACTCGAGAGAAAAGTAAAGAGAAAGTTCTTACGTGCCAATACATGTGTAAAGTCAAGGGAAGGAAACTACTTTGACAAGTTTAACTCGTATTTAAGGCATTCAAAAATAATATGCACGCCCCAACTACAATATCTTTATGCAGAATTCGTAGAGAATGGGTCAGAAGAAAAGTATATAGCTACCCGTGCAAATTATCAAAATGTTGGAAAATAATGGCTTTTTACAATGGGATTAGAGAAGAGTAAAGGAAAGTAAAATGTTCAGTAGTTATGTAGTTTGCTAATCGTATGTTTTTTCACATCATTTCATCTCTCTCAAGCCTGTTGATATCCATGGGGTATGGATAGTTTTGTTGCAGAGAGGAGCCCGTTAAAGCGGACGGAAACTTGTATTATAAATATATTAAGGGGAACTTCTCCTGCTCCTCGTCTGCTATGTGTGAATTCTAAAGGGAGAAAGTTATCTTGAGAAAATACATAGAGAATGAAGACGGTTTACAGATATAAAGGATGGCTACGGCTCTTGTGTGCAAAAAGTGTTTTGGGATTTCCCTTCAAAGTTAATATGTTCTCTTTAGAATGAAGAAACTTGTGGGTTCTTGTTCTTCCTTTGCTTTTGCCTCTGAATTTACATTTACTTTAGCGTTTGGACTGCCATGACATGCCATGCCCTGTACTCTTCTAGTAGGTATTGTGTTTTCTATTGTCCTATTATGTCTATATGTACTCTCGCTACTCTACACTATACTTTATGTTGAAACAAGTGTAAATTCTACCTCAGTCCTGAATTGAGAAACTTACAATGCAAGTGAAGAAAGGGAAAGAGGCAGTTCTGTTGCATTTGCATGGCTCTTCTCCTCCTGTGCACCACCAGGCTATTGTATTTCCTTGCTTTGACTTGACTTACGTTAGCTAACCTCTATTTTCCTCTATCCTCTCATCTTCTGTTTGTAGAAACTGCTAACTATAAACCATAGGCTCTTCAGTCTTGAATTTAGCTTCAGTTTTCTTAAGAAAAGATTTCGGCTTTCACTCTTACCCTCCAAGAGACACGGAGACGAAAACTACTTATATACGCCATCATGACACGCTACAATATAAAATAGAGAAACTACCACCTCAAACATAACGAACTCCTCAGGTCCGGGATACTGCACTCTCCTATCTGTACATTATGAAATAAGTAAGCAAGATCAATACAAATACTACTACGGACTTTACTACTACAGGGTTCTTAATATTCTTTTCGGGTTTCTATGAAATAAGAAATGTCTTTTGAATTATTTAGTTGTAGGGAGCCAGAACAGAAACTCTTTCTACATGCAAAACATCTTGATGCACTACACAACATTTAAACAAGTTTCTACTTCAGATCCTTGCATAACCAACTATACAGTCTAACACGTAGGGATGCTGTTACTCTTCTCTGAGCTTCGTTGAGGAATAATGCAGAAAAAAAATACTATTATTGTATTTTATCATCTTGAAGAAAGGCTAACTTTACGCTAAGTCCTGCTTTTGAAATATAGACAGTAATATGTAAACCAACTAAATTGAACCTCCTTTAAAACAACTTTTGTTTTACAGCATATTGTGGCTATAACATTTAGATGTGCCGCAATGTATCCTTACTTATAACTATCAACAAAAGCTCCAATATTACTTCAAACTCAAGTACTGTGATGGAAAGAAGTCGAATTCCGTTTAGACTACAGAAACACACAGTAGTCAACTTACCGTATTCTCAGAAATGTTTCCACTTCAAGACAACAGATTCACAAATAGACAATCAAAGTGAAGAATATTTTACCACATGTATTTTACAAAATGTGTTCATAACGACAAATAGTAACTGAAATGCATGTAAACTAGGATAATAATTTTACAGGTACGCCGTGTTTAGGTAAATCAACGAGTAGCTGTATTAGTTAATCACCTTGCATCTACAGATCTAGCAATCTCCTTTTTAAAGAATATGAGAAATAAAATGTAAACCGATCATGTACTAACACATTATATTATTATGTACAATAAATTATAGCCAATTAATGTGAACATGTCCATTACCGACATACATAGTAATTCTTACACAACTAGGACTTAAAATAAGACACATCTGTTGATGATACAGATAGAATTTATTGAAAATGAAAATGAAAAGGCAGCGAAGCTAGAAAAAATTTTGATTCAGCTTTAAAATATTAGTTGGTTCTCTATAATAATTGGTAAAATTAGGGCTGGGATAATTTTATGCTCTATACGGTATGGTATGATGTGATAGCGATAGATAAATGTATCTGGTATATGTAGATATAGTGTGTGTCTAGGAAGAGAGCTGGGTTGCCTGTTGGTTGTGAAGGAACAACAGAGTCTCCTCTTCAATTTACAGAATAATTTGCATAATGAGGACTCGGCTAACGAGACCACATTTATTCAAGATGCATTAAAACAGGAAGGAATCTCTAGAGTCCGCCTTTCCCCTTTCCTATTCCGACGATTCTAAGCGATACGATACATACGATAGTTTCTTTATAATGCAAAACTCAAAGGAGAATGATGAGACTGCTTTCCTTTCGTTTGGTTTGCACGACCAGAGCAAAGGACTGACTATCTTTGCCAGACTCGACTATTCTGTACAAACAGAGAGAGCATTTAGGCTGAGTTATATTAAAGTACATAGGTACGTATGGAATAGCATTATGTGTGTACATACATATCCCCTAAGTACACCCAACATTACATCATTACTGTCTATGTTATATTTATTTTTGCTATTAGAGTAAAGACATATAATGTAGATTGTGTTGAGTTGATGGCTTTGCATTAGCAGTGCTTATATATAATATTGTAAATAGAGTGGGTATATATAAGTCCTGTCTATGTCATCAGCACATATATAATAGGACAAAATTATATTGTCTGTAAGTAAAGTAATATAAGAGAAGAATTGAAAGAGATGAGTGTGACTGATATTATGACTTTAACTTTAGCCCTGAGAAATTTACATAATGTCTAACTGAATGAGTGTGGTGGTAGCTTGGTTTTCCTTAGCATCCTATGTATTAAAACAATGTTCCCTATTGTATGTAGAGAAATTTAGGTGATTTCCGTATGGGCTATATACTCGTTGTATGCTATGAGGATGATGATGAAAAGCAGTGGATAGTTTGTGGTATAGAGTAAACGAGAACAAAGATATGTGTAGTAAAAGTAAATGGATTTGATGTGTTTCGCTTCTATTTGTTTTAGGAGTATGGAGAGAGCAACATGTTCTTTGTCCTATTTAAAATGCTGCCTAAATTGCAAAACAGGACCAAATTAGTCCACATTACTATCTTTGAATAGGTTATGCGGAAGTTTAGAAATATAGAGCTTCCTCTCTAAGCTATCTATTATATAAACTGGAGAATATAAAACTTTCTTCTTAATGCCATTCCATTTTCCTTGTGTATAAAGGAGTAATTTACATGATAACATTACGGGCGAAAGCTACCACAGTTTATTCTAAGGAATAGGAATAATGGCATAAAATATCTACGTCCTTTAGCTCCTTTCTACACTAGAGTTTAGTAGTTTTGGATTGGATAGCATCAACGGGATTCAAAGTTCTTTGTAGTCGTCGAGGAATTTTCAAGGGAAAATTCTCTCTGTGTTTCTCTTGTCTTCTAACGCTATGGCCTTGAAACAACAAGTAACAACGTTCTGAAATGAATTGCAATGTGCTACCTCTTTGAAAGTACACAGAAATATTATTTATAACACAAATGCAATTCCTTGTTGTAGTTGTAGCAGTTACTTTTTATACTGCACTTAACTATTTATGTATGTAATGCATACAATTCCTATGCAAATAAATAGTTGTGCGTACTTTTACGGATATATTGCACTATAGTTAGCAAAGGATCTTCTTTTTTTTTGTTGATCCCGCTAAACTAGAGAGATAAGCAACATGGGAATATTAAAGTCGTAAAAGGAAAAGTGCAGGAGCCACCAGGACGATGCGATGGTGGAAGTGAACTGTAGCGTCATCGGACCTGTAGCATCTTGTCTTGTTGTGTCTATTGTCTTGTCTTCCTACGAAACATCTATCTACTACTTCTCCCTTTCAGATCACTCTACTAGTCTCTATGTTGGCTAAGGAGAAGGATAGATGTTGAAATTGATTTTTTGACGACATTACGATACACTGCGATATGTTACTTTACGTTACATTGGATCACAGAGCCTGTTTGCTGATGATGAAACAAGTGGAGCGATATGAAGGGAAAAGTCATTCGACAGGAAAATGCACGACCAAAGTTTCTGTT
Source organism: Tomocerus minor (assembly GCA_009936455.2). NCBI lineage: Eukaryota > Metazoa > Arthropoda > Collembola > Entomobryomorpha > Tomoceridae > Tomocerus > Tomocerus minor. The sequence goes on along the minus strand of JAAAYG020009981.1, from coordinate 94,015 downwards.
TCGTCTTTTTTTACTTCCATTCTCCTAGCAAACTCACAAACTCACAATCAAATCAGCTTTTCCTACCTCTTTTCTTTTCTCCAACTCTCAAACTACTGGTTGAGTTTTTGCCGATATCCTATATTTTCAAAAACTCGACAATCGTTATATCTTCCATAGAAAACTAGTGCAAACCACATGAAACCAAGGCTAGAAAGATAAAACTGTTACACGTTAGTTATTTTCTATCTATATTTCCACATTTCACGACCAGTGTTTTCAGCTCTCCTGAATTCAATATATCCTGTCACAATCACAATCCAACTTTATCACACAGGTCCATGGCAGGCAAAGGGAAACAGATATTTTCTAACTTACAACTTACAAATACCTAACTACACTGAAGAATACTACTAAAAAGGAATTTATTTCCACTGTGCTCTACTCGATTAGTTTCTCACTTGTAATAATAGCTACCCCGTATACAATTATTTTTCATAGTAATATTATAATTCTGTCAGCAAAGTAGGCAGATTCTTGATTCAAGTTAGTAGATGTTGTAAGACATTTAAACAATGTGCTGGACTTTCACTTGAATTTTCAAAATAATATTGCAACATTTGCAGCGTTACTGTGTGGGAAATTTTTTCCTCTAGACTAAATATCTTTAAAGATAAGAAATAATTCTTTCGGGAGGAAACTGGGAAAGGTAGAAACTTATGTGACTGGCGATTATTATGCCTGTCATAAATATACTTCTAAAAGTTTAGGTGTATGGAGTAAATGGAGTTTCAGTTAAAAATCACAGATTCAGAGGTTTGTCCTTATGGTGCACTTTATTGTGATTGCATTTAACGCACCCTTAATCCCTGCGGCTGACGATTACATTATAATATTTGTATTCGTGGTATTGACGAGGTGGACGTACTGTACTTTATAGATTAGTCTCTGAGGAAAATGAGAAATAATAGCCTGATTACTGTGATTACGGCTACGTGAAGATAGATGTACTAAAGCAGTACGTAGAGAGCTATGTAGTTTTGTCCGTCTATAGAGCATAATAAGAAAAAGTATCTGAACGCGGATAGATGCTATTAGTAGTGCATAGTCAGGGGGTTTCCTAAAGCGCAGGTAGTGTAGGTATATTAAGAGTGAATTCCTGCAATAAGAAATCGAGGTTTCTAAGCTTCGTCCTCCCTTGTTCTCGTTAAATTGTGCAAGAAGCGAGGAGAAAGTGTAGTAAGTAGAGAGGAAAGTCGGAAGGAAGGAAGCCAGTGGGAAGGTGAAACTTGGCCAATCTATGTAATTTATGTATGTAGAGAGGCTCCTTGATCATAGCGTTGCATACTTATACAGAGAGTGCTATAATATAGACTCGCACACTTGACTCCTATACAGTGTTCTTGCTCTGTGTATATTCTATTTTCACTGTTGATGTATATTAGTAGAGCACTCGACTGCCTGTAAGAAATTTCATGTAGCAGTTATCATATAATGTAAGTCAAGTCATTGCTAAATGGTTGTTTCTCTCTCACCTTCTCTCTCTTTCTCTCGTAGAGGATATATGGATAATATTATGCAGAAGAGGCGAATAGCAAATTGCTTCTGAACTTTGTAGGAACTTAAGTTTTCGCAGGGTGAAAATATGAGGCTAAAACAAAACAAGGGAAAGAAAGTAAGGATAACGAAGGAAATGCACGCATCCTCCTAAGATTACATCCCACCATGGCATACTGCACTAGGAACAACTTACATGGAAATATTATATAACTATATATACATACCTATGACATGTATAAGAATTTCTCTGGTTCTGTATACACAGGATACAGAAGGAAAAGGAAGAAATAAATGTATGTGCATACGTAATGCAGGCTAGGTACACAGATGGAAGCTACCTATATGCAAATGTATGTATGGATGTATATGGATGTCCATAGTGTAATTTTCTAGTATGATAAGATGGATCTGGATGCTATAATATTGTAATGTAAAGCAGGTTGGTTGTGTGCAATGTGAAAGGAAGAGTTGAGTTTGGCTTGGTTTCCTTTCCTCTGTTGGCTACACAGTGCCATGTTATTATGTGCTATGCTATGTGCTCCTATTTTCGTTTAGCTGTCTTAAGACTTGGTCGGGTGTTGGAATAAATATGCAAAATAAAATGAGGCTTCATCTCGCAAAATACAAGCCTCAAGGGTCTCCTAAAATATACGAGCCATATCCCAGACAAGACAACTACAGAATAGGCTATAACTAGTCACTCCAAGTCATACACATTGGGATTGTGAGTATATCAACGGGAATAGGTTAGGCTAGGTAGTAAATACGACGCTTTCCTTCTATCCCAGAACATCGGATTCTTTGTGGAGAGTTGAAAACAGAAGAGGGTCTACTTACTAAGTACTCTATCTCTTCCCTCTATCACTCACTATATATACTTAAGCGCCTATAATGTATATCCTCATCTTCAGTTCGGTTCAGCAATGCTATGGAGGGGTGAAATAAATCATCGTTATCGGAGCCAGGCTCTCCCATCATTTGTTGGCAATGGAATTACTTCGTGATAACATCACACAGAAATATAAAAAAGACTATCAAATGTTGTCTTTAGAAAAGAGCAGTCATTTATGGGCGAGTGGAGAAAAATATCATAAAGAGCCATTGATGGGAACGAACTGTGGAGGTAGCTTCCTAGCTGCCTCTACTATCATCTACTATCAACCAACTATTTCTGCAATGCCGAACAGATATGAAAAATAAAAATGTACACTCCAAACTATAGGTCATGTTTATTTTTTGTCAGGAAATGTGCTACCCACTTAATAATCGCATGGAACATTGTAGAACGCTCAGAGTTGGAACATGACCATGCGAAATGGAATAATAGCTTCAGTCTTCTTTAGAGTGGATCCATTTAATTCTCTGTATAGCATTTTAACATCCACTCCATTTTATATGGCAGGGCTATTGGACACAATAGTCCTTGCAAAAATAAAATATTTTCATAGCTATGCGAAACAAATTGAATAAGTTTTTTAATAGTAACTCAAATGGCCCGAGAATGCTTTCGTTGTTGCAATGAGTTATATCCTCATATTCCGACCCTACATATCATATTTGTGTCATAATCCGCTTTAGCCACCTAATATATACAGACAAAGCCGGATACACCTTATTTGTTATGCATTATAATTACTAATATAATATTTAAAAACAACTAATAATGTCGACTTTATTTATTGCAAAATAATATTCCTTATTCCACTATTTCCCCTGGTTATTTTCAAGTAGAATAGGCGGTGCTTGCAAGTAATCAAATGAGGTAGAGTGGACGGACGTAGACTGTGGTGAAGGTGTACGTAGGATTAGAAAAAGGAAGTCATCGCTAGTTTTATAAGCAATGGCGAGCCGAATGTTTTCTTGTTTTTCAACACTTTCTTCTGACCGCATACGTTGTCTTGTTTGTCCGACAAGAGGCTACAGCTGAATGAAAAATTGTTTTTACTGAATTAGACATGAAAATGAATGTGGTCCGTGAAAGGCGGCGCTGTGTATTTTCTCTTACTTTATTCCCCTAACCTTTCGTGTAGGTACTTTGAGTCTAAGTAATTCTCCTAGCCGTTTACTTTCTGCATTTTTGCAACACTTGCCTAACTGCAAAATAGCATGCCTGCTTTATATACTTTCCTCATTGAAATTTTTATTATACTCTCTGGTGGAAGAAAGGTATTATTGGTATTAGCAGTCATCAGGTCATCACCCATATCAGAATTATCAGATACTGTAGCTATGTACGATTGTGCGTATATCTGTATTTCCCCCATCTAAAATTACTATCATATATTTCATGAATATAATGTGACGTCAATATATAGCCAAAATATCGAGTTTAGAATTTTCTATTCTCTACTCTCCTGATGTATACTTACAAAGAAGTGAGTTTAAAAGCTACCAGACAATAATATTGCAATCCTATACCACATAATTCCAGATGCACCCGGTATCAAGCGGAGGGTTTGGGAATTGGGATTATGATATGCAGGTAGTTACTTCTTTCTATTCAATAGCCATTATTCACTTTTTTGCAGCGATTGTGTTTATCAACTATATTATGATAAAGATTCAAGAGATCTTTTATTTTTTAGAATTTGATAACACAGCACAAGCACAACCTGTCTATTTATTTCCAACCTATTTGATAGGTACTTATTAACATTTTTAATTTGTGCATTTAGTACTAGCAGGTGGATTTCAGGAATAGTTTGCCAATATTTGGAGTAAACTATTGCTTTTAATTACTATGTTATTGTAAATTGGAAGTTCAACAAGTAATTTTCTAGAAAATTGAGACATTGAATGCTTTCTTACACGAAGGAGATTTTCAGTGTAAAAATTTCTTTCGCTATAGTATGGAACAGAATGATAACAAGGAGGGATCATTTCCTACACAAACCTTAGAAAAGTAATTTCATGATTCAAGATGTTATTATTATAGTGAAGACGGTTGAATGGAACTAAAGGCCATTGTGTTACGGTGATTGTGATGCATCTGGATTTCCATTTGGCAAACGGCCGGCGATTTCAGCAATAATTGGCTAATGAGGTCGAGGTCTTTCTTTTCTCCTTGTTTCCTTAGCCTATTCTTTGAGCACAATCTGGAACTGTTAAATCATATAGACTAATAAGAGGAGAGAACAGAAGTTGATGGATACAAACCCTTGCGGGAGAAATGTGTTCTTTTCTTGAGTGATTTTGTTCAATCTTACTTGACTCAGTTGACATTTAGTACGTCTAGTTTTACAAAAAAGTGATTTTGAAATAGAAATTGAACATGGTAGTACATACATACAAGATTACGGCATATAATTCTATCTACCATTTGTAACACAGTAACACAGGATAAACAGGTACATTTCCATTTATCATAAGTTCATCAGTTGTACTTGTAACTGAGTAATGTAGAGATAATGAAGGAAAAAGTAGGAAAGTTGTATGTATGTAGGGATTTTATGAATAAAATGTATTTTGCATGCTATAAATCCCTAGAATTTAATTGAGCGTTGTTTTATCTGCGATAAACTTGTGCAAAAATGAGGGGTAATAGGGTTTTAGTTGTTGATATACGACATATAGTTCATGGTAGATATCTACACGAGACTCATGTATCATAGTATGTATGTGCTGTGTAGAACATGCTTGATTTGTTATCCAAATGACAATTGGACATGTAAAACCAGGCTCATAAATAATTTTTGTGTAGTAAAATTGAAATGTTATCGTCGAAACTGAATTTTATTGCTTGTATCAAGCGTTTTGAAACTGGAGGGGGCTTACGTCAAATAACGGACTAAACTTCCGTGCATGTATAATTTATTGGTGTTCTTGTCAGCGGTGTGGCTGCACCATCAGGTAACTATATAATCTAAAAAGCAATGTAGCAATTCTCAAGATTCCATTGCAATTGCTCACCACTTTTCGGTAATGCTCATGTATGTAGTACAATGTATAATAAATAACTCTTTAAAAGTAACAAACATTTAGGTACAGAAATGATTTTCAAGTTTTCGAGAGAGAAAAAATGTTTTGGCCTTGCATGAAGTATTCAAGGAAGGTTATAGCTACCTTTAGGAATTGTAAAATTTAGTGTAAAATCGGAAGAGGCTTTTGTTTACAGGGAGATTCCTCTGTTTTCATCCTGTCCCCATATGCCCCAATCAAAGGAATATTCTTTTGAGATGCAGTAGCAAGTGGCAGAGACTGTCGGGAGGCAAGTAGTGCAATTGGCAAACACAAATAGAAATATTTCGTCGTTGTTATATTAAGTAAATGGTGTATTGACACATTCACGCTCGGCTTGAAAAGAGCAAAACTCTCCGGCTGTAAGTATATTATTGCAATATATCAAATAAGTACAGTACAGTACCTACGCAACTTGTTTGGCTCATCTGAGATCCCCTAAGTAAACAGAATAAATCCTACAGAAGCTGTCTTTCACATCACACAGAGCCGAACGAGAAGAGAGCAAAGGGAAGTAAAGCAATGGACGTGAAAAGTGCGTCTTGGATTGCTACCTAGCTTAACACTGCTTTGCTTTTCTTTACCTTTCTTTTGCTAACGATAAGTATCTGGGAGGCTAAGCCTTTTTCATCGCTCTCCCTTCTTCTTCTTCCCCACCAACCACCTATATAACCAATGTCTATAACTATATGTCTATAATAATATCATATATGTCTTAGAATGTATGTATATCTACATTGTAAGACACAAAGTAGTGAGTTATAACTTGTGTTTATAGCTATAGCACATTGGCACTGTGTGTATTTCACTCCGTTGCATTCGTTTACAAACTTTCTCCTTACATTTCCAACCCAGTCAGATTTTATTGCTTATATTAAAGAAACTAAAATTTGATTTCTCTTCACCTTGCCTTTGTACGCTATGTACATATTAACACAGGGTGAAATTACTTAGCTTGACGTGGTTTCCCTTCCTTTCGTTTGACTTTATTTTACTAGAACTCATTCATTTTGAAGAAAAACTGTTTGCCATGTCAGCCAAAGCAAAGCAAACCCAGTCAGTTATTCTCTGTGGCTGTAGCAAGCAATAGCTGTGCGAAAAGAGTGCATGTCCTTATTTAAAATAGTGAATAGGTAGAAAGACATTTGAAGGGGCATATACCGTTCTATAGGAAAGGAAGGATAAGGATAGAGTGTTTATATGCAAAGACATACTTTCTTTTCTATGCTAAAAAGGTGAAAGAATGAATATCCATGACTGTGTCTCGTTTTACTTGGCAGTGTTTGTGTTTGGTTGTCATGTGTCATGTCGGTCTCATTAAAAGTCACAAAGTCGAGTGGAGACGAAGGGAAAAGTGACAATGACTCTGCCTCACATCCCATCACACCACACCACATCATGACTAATAAGCCCGAGCTCTCTCTTCCAAAGGTTCCGCTTCACTTTTCCCAGCAAACGCAAATAAAATAAAGAATCTCGCTCTCACCCACCCCATCCAGCTTATGGAGTCGCGGAAGAAAGAAACATTGCACTACACTTCCACTCTCAACACTACACACCACTTCAACTTTCTATCACACACTTGCACAGACTACTTAATATAAATGCATAAATACACCAACCAGGCTTAACTTCACTTAAAGTATTGCACACTGCATCCTACTAAGCTAACACAAACTCTCTCTCTCTCTCTTTCGTCAACTCATTGTGAGAAAGTTGATTTGTGTTCCCAAGAACAAGGCCAGCACAAAGCTTTCATCGCTTCCCTTCCTGCCTTCTGTTTTCTTCATTTTCTTCTACTTCTTAACTTCCCTTTATTTCTATTGACCCGAAACATTCTATGTTACTGCCTTTTAATCCTCTATATACAATCTAAAACTGTCACTTGAAACTTTTGGGAAACACAGTTTTCACTTGCTACCAAGTACCAAATGAGTAATAGTTCCTTCCGCCCTGAGTCCATATTATTTTCAACGAATGCAATTAATGAACATTAACATATATTGAGATTAAAATTATTTAACAATCATCAATTGTGAGTGCGAAGTGGCTATTTCAATTTCATTTTTTAGAGTGTAGATTGGTTTGTCGTAATTTCTTCCCCCCACCCCTACTATTTATTAAAATGGATTAGAATGAAACTTGATATATGGAGCGAATAAAATCAATTGTGAAAGCAGCCAAAGCACATGCTGACTATTCCTGACCCAAAGATATAATATGCTCTCTCCCATTTTTGTGTATTCAAAGCACTCACATTTTTGGTTAAGCTTCAGTGTTCAGTATCTGTAGAAAATGAATATATTTTTTAACTAATTGTAAAAAGTTTGTAATGCGATGTTGTATATGGGCAACAGTAGTAATGTTGAGTTCTTAGGATACTACTGCGAGCGCTAATAAGATGCCGTGCTCTATAACAAGAAGGTAAAGGTTGTGTGGAAAAAATTTGTTTGGAGGAAAAGGGAAAGGGTAAATTCTGAATGAAGTTTACAGAGGAGACTGTTGTAGTGAGTAAATACATACGTGTTTAAGTGTGGATGCATATATTTGAGTGTATACATCCAGGGATGTCAATCCCTTTTGTATGGTGAGACAGAAGAGTAAAGTTACCAGTAGCGAATATAATATTTGTGTTGGGAGCACACCTACAGCTCTGCTGATTTGATTGCGAGTCACACGTTGCTGTTTAGTTCCATTTTGTATACGAGAGTCGATCTTCTCTTTTGTATGCCGCTTGTGTGAGAATATTGTATTTGACTTGGTTTTGCTATTGACGAATATTCACGACTGTCCTGTCACTTATTCATTCAGGAAAAGTTCCGCTCTTGGGTTTTGGCTTTCATAACATTCACATTCGTTTGCTTTCTTATTAGATGCATAGGTATACAAAGCGAGAAGCGACGAGGACTGACTAGGAAGCAACTAAGGAATAGGCTTTCCTTCTATATAACTATATATAAGTGTCGATCATATTCTAAATAGTTGCTTAGTGTTGTATATGTATATATGGACGTCCTTTATGCAGTGCATTGTAGGGACTTAAGCCGAAGCATTGAAGGAAGCCAAAGAAATCCAGGCCAAGCCAGCCTGTAGATTCCCTCTTCCATATTTTATGTATTTGTATGTTTCCTTAAGGTTTTTCGTCTGCTTTCCCTTAAATCTGCCTTTTTTGCTGTGGGCTGTTGCGCTTTTTCATCTTCATCTTAGTCTGAGCAACCACACATGCCACACGATAGGCAAGTGTGTCTATACAGTTCGGGTTCCCAATTGTAAATCAAGTATTCACTTGATATTCTTTCTCTCTTCTCTCTTGATGGCATAGAAAAGTAAGGCAAGGGAAGGCAAGGCGTCTACTGAAAAGGGAAACCGCTGTGAATTGTGATTTTCTGATATAGTTAGACTTGTCTAGAGCAACTGCTCCTACTTTCCTACATTTCCTTACTGCACATACATCAATACACGTAAAAATTTCAAATATAAGTCTATTTAGTCTATATAGCGTTGAATTAGAGTCACATAAGTAACCTACCTACCTACCACTACAACTACCCACGTCTTATACTAGTCAGAGCAAATAAACTTTCTCCTTTCTCTGCTTTGTAAAATATGGAAGCACATACAATGAACCTATAAACTAAAAGGGAGGAAAGGAAATAATAACGATACAGGGAGGAGAAAATTTCAAATTTCTTCTATTACTATTGCTATTATCATATTTATAAGGAGAATTCCTCCGAAAAGAGTTGAGTATTTGTCTTGTGTGGACTGAGGAGTTAGTTTAACTGAAGGGAAAGGGCCCTGTCGTCTTTCGGAGCTACAATGTGTGTTTTGCGAATAAAAGATAACCCTGAACTGTTGGAGGAGGATGAAATAAGAAGAGACTGGCTGGGTTCGTCAACTGCTCGGATATTTGTAGGATGGAGTGAGTGAGTGCCTATTTGGCGATTTATATGCAGGGAGCGTGCGAAGGTGAGCACGTTTATCGCTTTTACTTGTAGCCCTACAGCAAAGCTACATTGCCACGCACTGTTGCTGCATGTTATGTCCCTTTTCCTCTCTCACACATCTCAACAGAACAGACTCCAATTTCTTTGCTCTTGCCAAGGGTAAATCTACGAGTTTTTTCATAATAAAATACAAGTTGAGAAAATCCGCAGTCTAACCATGTAGTCAACTTCCATCCACTTGCTTCCCTTTTAGCAGAAAATTCTTTAGTTTCCTTTGGTGAGAGTGGAACTGAGCTGGCTCTGCTCTGGAGCTGATCTAAGTGAAGTGCCACTGCAAATGCAACACTAAACTCTGCAAACTCAACTCACTGACTCAAATGAACTCAATTCGCTTCGCTAGATTCTTTTAGAACAGAACACTGAAATTCCTCTGCCAATTCTGTTGATACTAACAATAAATGTTATATAATTTAACTCGCTTCAGACTTACATACTAAGTCCCGGATGAACAATTGCCTCTGCCTCCCCTTCCATCATCCACACACACACTACACCTACCAAAGAGCGATGTGCCCTAAATAGCCAACCTTAGCTCAATTCAATCACCTACCTTCTCCCTGTTACTACTGCATCCTCTCATCCTACACTCTTACTTACTCTTCATATTCCTCATACTCTTTGTTCTCCATTAGACAAGTATTCACAGACTATACTAATTCCCTAATGCTACTCTTAACTTCGGTTTTAATGATTTAAACTCTAAACGTTTTTATGCAATGGGTTGATAAAATAATAATTTGTAAAACGCTCTCAGCTGCAATCTAATAACCCTTCCGAAAGTAACATTTTACTAACGTTCTGAAAAAGGCTTTTGTCAAAAGATCCTTATTTTGAGTACCTACCTATAAAAATGCGAAAATAAAAAACTATTTCCACATTAACAGGTAACTTCATTCATCCTCTAGATTTCTTTCACTATCCCATAACACAATTACCATACATTATAATTATCCTGCTGATTTGGAATGTAAGCAAAATTAATTACAGGAGACAGTTTTATTTTCACTCTTAGCAATAATTGGTAGAAAATATTCGGAATTGAGGATAGCATCTATTCATTGATTCACAGTTTTCTTTCTCATGTTTTCCTAAGCATTTTCCCAAGAAAATATTTAAAAGGTAGACTGTGTTGGATGAAGAGAATGTTTTCGTTGTTATCGCCGAGTGTCGAAAATCAAGGGCAGATTAAAAGAGTAGGATGTAGGAAGGAAGGGAAAGTAAAGTGAGGAAGGAAGTTCACATTCACCTACGCATAAACAGCGGTTTACGCTTCAGTTGTTTTCTCAACAAAGCTGGAGATAATTACAATACGATTTCTCTTAAATTGCTGTGAGTGTATGGCGTTGGTTGGTGGTGGTGCAGGGCTGAGCCTCGCATGCAGATAAGTAGTCTGAGGAAGTAATTCTTGGTTGGGTAAGAAGGAGAGGAAGGAAGGGCTGTTGTGATGTGACTTGCAAAGACTTTGCAGCAAAGCACTTGTACTTACTGTGACAGTCTCTCCTCGAAACTTTCTAATGACTCCTGATAACATGCAAATTCTCCTCTCTTGCTGCTTAAATTGATTTATTAGTTAGGCACTAGAGAAGCTCCTTCTGCCATCCTCATCCCTTTGTATACAGAGCCTTCGTCGCACTGCACTCCACCCTGCACTGGAGCACATACTCTGCCTTTATTAAAACCTACTAAACTAAAATGAAAGGGAACTTAAATGCAAAACCCAAGTTTGAGTCGGAGCAAAGAGCGGCCATTCCATCACAAACACCGTAAACAATGGGAATTATCTGTGGACGGCCTTTCGAGAAATTGCGGAAACAGAAAATGAAATGACTACTTTGAGCCTATTCGACAGTGTGGAGATAACGCGATGTAAGGTTTCCTTTTGTTTAGTTTCGTAATGAGTGAGTGAGTGTTCTTAGGTTGAAAAGCCCTCGTGAAAACTATCTGCGTCTAGATACATCATCATTGTCATCTTGTTGAAAAGCACTTGTCTTGTCTTTGAATCTGCCTGACTCTTCTTCCTACCTCCTCTCCCCTTAATATGCATACCTCCACCCTTCCCTTTCTGCAAAATCACACTTTCCCACATGCGTCCATGCTCAATTGTCAATCTAATAAAAACTTACTCCAAGCATTTGTCTTCAATTCTCATCGTTGATTTGTATCTTCATATACTCTCCATTCGCATAAGCGTTATCAACTCCAAGAGTTTGGAAGAAAATTGCCAGCATATTTTTACTAAATTAGTTTCATAAATTTTTACGAAATGTATATGTACAAAGCATCTACAAGAATTAGGTGCAGGAAGATTTTCCAACTTTATTATTCTAAAACATTGCATTACTGATGCTGGTATGTTGTTGTGGCTGCGACTTCCATTTTTCTAACGATTTCATTTCGTTTCGTTCATTAAATGAAAACGTATATTACTAGTAGTTACTTGAGTACCTGGTGGCGCTAGTGCTTTGTCGTATTTTGAAATATTCGTTACTTAACACGAAAATTCAAATGATGAAACGACTGTGGAGGATGGTGTTGGGTGTGGTTGACTTTGTCACTTAACATGAACGACGAAACGACGATGGAGAATGGGGGTTTTTACATATTCCGCAATAAGCATGAACACTGATGAAACGATGCTGGACACTGGCACATTTTCTCAGCTTCTTTATAGCCATTAAAATCGGGGGGTTTAGAGAGGTACACTTTACTAGCGACACCATCGTTAATAGTGGAGCTCGCTGGTGACTGGTACATTTATTCGTTTTTAAAACGATTTCTTTGTCTTAAAAAGTATAAAGGGAATTATTTTGAAACAATTGGCTCATTCGCTGTTTGCTTCTCTCCGTGGCTGGATATCTCTTCCTAAGTAGACACAAGAAACACTGATCAACAATTGCTAGAGTTGGACATCAGAAACACTGATTAACAATTGCTGGAGTTAGACATCAGAAACACTGATCAACTGGAGTTGGACATCAGAAACACTGATCAACAATTGCTGGAATTGGACACAACGAAGCCTTGAGTTTGGTGAGCAATGTTTGAACCCTTTGAGTGCATTAGTGTAATTTTAATTTCCTTTTCCTGATTTATTAGTTATTCTCTTGTTCTTTTTCTTTTCAAAATTTTCAACGACCTTTCCAAAACACTTTTTTCAGTTTACTTGAAAAATGTTCCAGTACATACTTTTCCATTTTCTGTATTAATATTATACGCAATTAGCATTAAAAGTTGAATACATTGTTTTGATTTTACAAAAACTTGAATTTTTTCCGTATTTGTTTCTCCAAAGGTTGTATGTAAGTATACATTTCTCGTAATAATAATAATGCTTGTTAATTGTTTAGACTTTGTGGATTAGATGAATGCAATTAATGTATTTGTATTTTCAAAATTCTAGGTTTGTTTTACAACCATTTGAAACGACTCTGCTGCTTTGGCATTTGCACCTACTTCGCACTGGTAAGAAAATAATAACCCATTCATAAGTCGTGGAGATTCTTTTCAGAACCTATCTGATAAGTTGTAGCAAGTACATGTGAAATTTTATTTTTTTTCTTTCCAGATTTGGAGTCAAAATGACGACATCTAATTGGGAACCTTTTGGCAGATCTTTTGACTTCCCTATTTTGGGAGGCCCAAGACCAATTTCACCTCACCCTCCATCTGGATACTACACACATCGCAAAATTTTAAATTTTACCATTTTGGCTCCAATGGGCACGTTGGTGCACAATCATCCAAGTGGAAATGGCTACATTATTTCTGATGGAGTTTCAAAGATGTGGTGCCAGATAATGGAGTCTGAAGCCCCAGAAGGAGAACATTCAAACTTGAATCCAGTGATGACCTGCGATGCTTATAACCCATCCTACTACACACATAACAATGGGTACTACAACTTCACATCGGCTGAAGATTCCCACCCACACCCACCCCCACCCCCACAACCATACTCGTATCCAGTTCCAGATACTCTTCCAGAATCCGAAATATCATTGATGGCTAATCCAACAAGACAAGATTGGCAAAGGTCACTACTAGAAAATGCTCCCAATTCAGGGCGAGAAGGAAATCAATGGTCACCGCGATTGTTCAGGAATATTCCCACCCAGCGGAAATCTCATAAGAAAAAGTCCAAAAATCCCAAAACATTGTCATCGGGGAAATCTACAGATGAAAATGAGGAACTGCCATTGGAAAGCTGCATCTCGAGTGACCCACCAGCAACAAGGCCTCCTAAATTCGCCTTCAGTCATCCTTTTCCTGCGCAACGAAATAGGAAAAATCTGAAATCGAGGGCTCTGTCAGTCTCGTCGCCATTATCAAATGATATTCTTACATCACCCTCTGACTCCATTCCTTCACCATCATCAAAGAATATCCAGAAATCTCGATCGAATGATTCAATTCAGTTGGAACCGGAAATCCTCTGCGAAACATCGGCAGACCCACCCACATCACCAATTCCGTCACATAACGAAAATACAATTTTAGAATCGTCGTTGACTCCCCCTATTTCACCAGTTTTGCCAATGGACGATGTTCCGAAGCCACTGACACCTTCTCCCAGGGAGTTTACCCCAGCAGAAAATATTCCTGAATCAAGATTTAATCCATTCGCGATTGAATATGTACCTGTGATGAACAATTCCAGACCGCCAAATCATCTTCCTCTTCTGTCCATCCTACCGTCAAATTTTCGTCGTCAGAATACAGCACCACCGACTGCTAGCAATCTGCTCACCTTAGGTACTCACCTTAATTTTCCCGTTATTCAAACAGCACCATCGACTTACACCGATCTGATTACTCAGCAGTCGAACGCAGGACCGGCCACTTACCCCAGACTACCCGAACAGCCACCAAATTTTCCAATTTATTCTGCAACAGTTCCGACTCTTCGAGCACTGCCACCATCCCCCTACCACCTACCACGGGTGGTTCATCCTTACAAGAGTTTCCAAAGCCCTGAGACAGGCGAGTGGTTCTTCGTCTACAGACAAAGCGATTTTTTTCACTACTAAGTCATTGCCGATGATTAGAATGGAACTAGCAACGCGATCTGGATTAGTCGACCTTTCTTCACCTCGGACTTATATTATTTTATTATTATTATTTTGTTTTTCCCCATGTTATTTTATAATGAATTTTTTACTGTTATGTACCTGATAAGAGCTTAGCACAATTTACGATGAATTTTATTCCTTGTATGATAATTTTGGAGCGATGAATTTTGTTTTCTGACTATGTTATTATTGTATTGAATATTTAACTGTTGTGTTCCTGATAAGAGCTTACCATATATACCACCACAAGTTATGAAGTTATACTTATAATGAATTTTTTATTGTTTGTGTGTGATGATGAATTTTATGGAGACGATTTTGCCTTCAAGCGTTATTAAAAGCTCAATTTATATATAACATTTACCCTACCCGCATTAAAATTACTGGTACATAAGAATACGAATTATGTACTTAAAAGGTAGCCGTCGTAATGTATAAGTTTCTGTTTTGGATGACAGGGGTACGCAATACCTGATAATAATTATGAACATTCTGCATTGCATAGCTTAAGAGCATAATTTCAAGACATGCAGACACATAATGCCTTGTTCAGTGTTCACTTAAAATTTTCGTTTTTGTCATTCCGTCAGGCATCAATAATGACATAGACTAAGCATTATACACAAATCTTATGACTCGAGAAAACATACGGTCGCGGTGGGATAGGTACATAATGTCTTATTCATGTATTTGGCTTGACCAGATTTTTCTAGCTTTCACTTGGTATTTTGTCTCGTAATTTAATGACTTATAGAGTTCATCGGTAACTGCTGAATCCATATGTATGAATATCATGTAGCTAGGTGGTTTCTTTAAAGTATCAGTAATGCAAAGGAGATAAGGATTGGAAAAAAAGGAGTTGGCACTGGGGTGAGATTTCCGAAGAAAGTTGCCCTGTTTCTAATATGTAGGTAACGATAGTGAAAGTATTGGTGTAGGAAAGGAGGTGAGCATAGGTGGATATCTGTAGTTAGAGGAAGAAAGTGAAGCCACGGAGATAAATCCGACAAGAAATAGATGGAATATCCTCATTCTTCCTTAGCCAGATAGAAAGGAGGAATTTTCTAGTTGAATTTTCCTTGTAGGTAGGTAGTTTAGTAGTTGAGTTCAGATCAGATCTCCTCAGTTCAGGTTGACTTTGACTTTGAGAAAATAGAGGAGAAAGAAAGGAAAAGAAAAGCTTGTTGAGCTTCACTGGGAATGGAATGGAAGATTTGATTTGAGCTCATTTCAGTTTAGATTTAGATTCCAATTCCGATTGGAATAGAAATAGAAGTTGAGTTGTCGAATTGAAGGTGTGGGTTGGGCTGGCTGTGTCTCTAGTGACGAGGCTGCTGCTCAGAGACGAAACTTGTAGTTTGGCCTGCAGGGATTTTAATATCTCTGATCTGCTCTCGGGACAACAATGGAATCAACACCCGTCCAGGGGTCCTATTTATTTCTGTGGTCTCCTTTCCTTCCCTGTACTCTCTCCTTGTTATTTGCCTTTGTTGGCGTTGATTCAGACTGAAGATACATAAAAACTGATTGAGAGATAGGAAAGAACATGAAGACTGAGCGAGCGAGTGAGTGAGAGACAGAAATTCCAATGTATTGTCATCCGCACAATGCCACTGTATATAATGCATTTTTATATATTCCTTTTAAACGAAAACCCGTGAGGATCCTTCATTCTCTCTTTATTTTCCCGGTAAACGTCTCTATATCTTTTTTATCTTCTCACGACGCATATACAAAGTATATTTATCCTTATATACACTATGATGTGAGAGTGAAATGCTCTTTCATGTACAATTCTGGAAATTGCTTGGACCCTAATGCAATTCTCTAGGTATTCAACTCTTCAACTCTCCAACCGCCAGACCTCCCTCCCCACAAAACTCTAAGTAGAGCATTACACTTTTGAAATCATTGATTCTGTATTTTATTTTGCAATCAATGAATTCTATTATCTTGTAGCATCATTTAAATTAGTGCAAGAACGAGATATAGGCACCAGGCACAAGCACACTATCTACTGTAAACATTGCTAGATTCATCGATATTGCTTTCTACTCTGTTTACAGGGAAGATTGTGTCTGATATATTGCTATGCTTGTAAATAAATGTAGGGAAGAAATTCTATTAGAGCTTGTTAGTGTAAAATATTTCCCAGATCGCCCTTTTACGCCCAAACTGATGTATCAAAACTATTACTGACAACATCCATTTATTTCCACCAATTTACGAGACTAGCAAGTACTGCTCGCCTGCTCTGTCCTGTTAGACTCCCATTCTCTTCCCAGTGCAATGTAACGAAAGAGGAACACTTCCCTTTCCTAAGTAAATTAATTCTTCGGATCTTCTCTTCCTTGACTTTGGCTTTCCATTGCATGTTGTTTCGAACCGCTTGATCGCCCTCATCTCATCTATGTACATCCCACTCGGCTACAACTGCCTGGTAATATTTAGATATCCATTGGATATCACACCGAATTATATCCACTTTCAGTTTCTCGCAATAAGCACCCTTTTAAAATAGGTAGGGAAAGAGCATTAATGATAAATAGCCGAAAGATAGTAATACAAATACTACTTACTCAAATGGATTCTATTGTACATCTATCTATGAACTATTTATTTATGCATTATACAGTTGCAGATAGCCATAGATTAATAGTTCAGCTTTATTGTATTGGAGTTAAACAGAAATGACTGCTGTGCCCTGATACCTATAAACATTGTGTGCTTCCTTCGCCCCCATTTCCCTTAATTTCTCTCATTTGTTTACAAATAAGATTGTCTTCTCCAAGGATTATTCTGCTCTTTGCACCATCCATTTGAATTAGTCCACACGCATTAACAGTGCAATGCAAAGCAACAACTTGCAACTTCCCCCTGGAAAGGATGCTTTCTTCTTCACCCAAAATTTACTGGCGGCTGTTGCTCTTCTTGTGAAACGCTACAAAAATCCCTACCCAAGATCATAATGAAATGTCTTAGATGTTCAGTATAAAAGTATCAACAGCAAAGCAAAGTCTTTATTGTGCTTCTCGAATTGCACTCATTACACATTTCATTCACTTTGAAATATATTCATGTAGTATGTTATTTCGTATAATTAGTATAATATGTCAATGGGTCTTGTATTTTCGTACGGCATCTTCTATCCAGTTCGTATACTGCCAGCATCAGGCACACCAACTCATCGGTTGCCCCAAGTCCATCAGAATAATAGATTTTATCGCTTAAATCCCCATACACCAACTCACGAATGTCATCCCTGACTCTTCCACAGTAGGCAGATGTACTAAGGTACTGACTGTTTTTAAGGTTAATGAAGAGATAATTTAATCACGTAGATACGGATCCTTCGCAGTCACTCGCACTATTTCGTAGTAGTAACGTACCCCTAAGTTACTTATAAAAAGCATTCATTGAGGGCATTTTTTCAGGGCATCCAGATAAGAGGGATTCGAGCCACCTCAACTGTGCTCTTTCTGCAAAGCAGCATATTTCAAAGTTTCTACGATTGCTGCCACTCACTGGAGCACACAACAGTAATTGCTATATTGAAGCAAATCCTGCCTGCTCATCATCACGTTCACTCACCACAAAACATCTCTATACAACTAAATTTCATTTTTGATAATATTTTAAATCTAACGTTTTTAAGCCATTATTTAGATGGTTGTTTCGAGTAATAGATTTCATAATTTTCCATTTTATTTACTCAATTTACACATTTTAGAGGATTTTTCATTTCTTTCATCCCATCATCAATTTGGATACATAAAAACTTATTAGCACAATCAGCAGAAGTAGGCGCATAGTGCGTCGAGACAAAGAGTCTGACTTGAATATAGTTTTACTATGCATGATTGTATTATTATTGTGTAGTGATCTCAGTACTAGTAGACAGTATGCACAGAATGTGTAGTAGAGATAACAAAGCAAATTAAATTATCAAAAGGTGAAGGAATTGTTTGAGAGAGTCTCTCCCCATTTTTATTCATGCAAAACAAAGGGAGCAGTACAAGACCACAGAAGGATTCCAGGAGCAGGACAATAAAAATACATCGTCAAACAAAAGAAGAGATTGTCATACGTTGTAAAAGAATAAAGCTAGATTATGACAATAGTAATACCCATAGCGTGTTGCTTTTTTTGAACTAAGGAAGATACACCCTACAAGTACTATGTACCTATGCAATGTCACATTTAAAATAAGAAGCAGTGCGGGCGGATGGAGAGATATATGATCATAACGTCTAGTATATGTATAGTACTTCTGTCTCGCTAGTATTTATATTCTATTGAAGTATATAATTCATGAGGTAATGTAATATAAAGGATGGAAATTGATAGCATACGATACGATATGACACAAAGAGACAAGACAAACCTTTTACTTTGTGAGACGATAGAGTAGACGAGCCAGCCAGAACCTCTTTCTTCCCTTCCCCCAGAAAATAGCACAGAAATGATATTGAGTGTGTCAGCAAAATTTTTTGGCAGGGGAAGGAGCAAGCAGGCAAAAAGATGTAGCATTTCCGTCTCGAATAAGAAATTTTTGTGAATATTTTATGGCTCGTTATACCATGAGACAGTTAGGTCTCTCTCTATTCACTATCCTCTGTTATTGCACTATCCACTGGTATTTATATCCTACACTCTCCACTCATTGTCAGCATTTCACGTTACAGGATATTACTGCAACAGAAACCTTTTAATATTATAGTTCCACTAAATTAACACACCACATTAACGCTCAACTCAGTTGCAACAAGTCTTTAGTAATACTTAGTTGTAATTATCATACTGTATGCATGCATGAATAATGTAGTACAAATAGTATATGAACATCATCTAAGAAATTCATTGCTTTCTTAGGCTTCAGTTACTGCCTATTATGATATTATTATGAACAAGGAGAAGGAAAAATACATGCTGACTTAAGCTGAGATGACATACTACCTATAAATGAGATACTCTATTGAAAATAGAACTTTTTGGATAAGACAAAAAAATTGTTTTTGTAGCCTATTTTATGAGCCTACGAATAGCAAATTAATCTCCCTCTCTTGCAAATAGAAATTATGGATTAAAAATATTGAATCGTTTTGATCTTAAGGCCAAGGGTACTTTGGCGCTCGACAGCAGCGCTTGGGCAAAGTCATATTACTAAAGGGCACTAAATAATATGCATACATTGCTCATTACTCATTACAATCGCAGTTGATCTCGGCACATTTTCAATACCCCGTAGTACAATCCAGCAAATGCAAAACGCAGTTCAGCTCGTCAGTGGCCTAGGTATAGGAATTACGCAGAACGCGGATTTCCCCAGTTTGGGACATCTAATTTTGAAATGTAATATCTCAAAAAATTGGGAACAACTTTCATAAGGGCTGGTTGTGGGTTTTTTCTGTAACTGTTCAAACAACGGAGTAATGCAATCTTTTGTCCAAACTATATGCATTCCTCCCACCCAACAAAAAAATAATTTTGAAGATTGTATACATTTTTTCGGGAAAACCCCACCGGTAGGGAAGTAGCATCCCTTAAGTGCATTAGAATCCTTTAGTTTTAAACAGATCGAATGTACACGAAAGCACAACACTAAACATTGTATGCTGAATATGATATTTGTATGTCTGCATTTAAAATGTACAGATATGAGTATGAGGGATGTACACAGCCCAGAAGTACAGCCAGTATATTCATGTGCGGATGTTTATTATGTGCTATAGTATTTAGATGTGATGTGGTGTAATAACTGAGTAAAATCGTTTTGGCTGCGACTTCCCATTCCGCCTCGGTGTGTTTCTTGGTAGAACATTCTTATTCACAACAATGGAGTTTCTATGCATCCAACGTCGGTTGTGCTCGTAACTCTTTGCAATACAATTATTATTTATGAGACTAGGAATTTGTGGAAGAAAGCATTAGAAAATGTAATGACTGCGGACGAGAGGCAGTTAACAAAGTAAGACATTTCAAGGATTGACGTTCAATCCGGAATGTATAAGTAAAACAAATATGAATAAATAGTCAATTTGTATGGGGCTAGTGATGAGTCTGCAGTGAAGTGGCTCTGCGTGGGTTGTCTTCCTTTGGTGCACAACAATTGTGTTATATTTCGGGGGAAAGTGGCGATGATGTAAAACATTGAATTGTCCCACTGGGAAATGAAAGTCATGGAACATAATACAGTGTAAACTTGTTTTCCCGAGAAAATATTGTGGCAACCAATCTCTTTTCTAAAAAAAGAGGACGTTGCAAATTTTCGTAGGATTCTACGTATTTTCGTGTAGGTGGTGGGCAAAGCTTAGAATGTGCAGTATATAATTGTTAATTCCTCGGCAGACACACTGTGCAGGTACTTTGTTTTGGATAAAAGAGAAAGAGAGAGAGAGAGAGAGAGAGAGAGAGGAGTAGTAGGAATCGATTATCTCGCATGAAAGATTAATGGTAGCCAGTAGCTTTTTCTGCGTTGTTGTTTTTCTCTGGTAAATCCTGGAATTGTAGGAGTAGGACTAAGCTGTCAAACTCCTTTCGTCTCCACTTCTGTGTCGGCACTAAATTAGAATTTTAATTCTTAAAGCAAGAGTTTTCCATTAACAACATACATATGCATAAATAGTTAGAGCTGTGTGTACGTAGTTTTAGTAGCCATTGCATGCTCCCTGTCCGAGTGCAATCAGTCAACTTAGAATTTCAACTGCAAATGAAACTGTTGTTATGTATGATTAGAACTAGGACGGACTTTCGGGGAGAGAAAAAGAGAGAGAGAGAGACACGAAGCAAACAATAAATAAGTAGGAGCCAATATAAAAACTGTTGCTTTGCATGCAATGAAAATCCGACAAGGATCGTGTACTCCTGAAAAGTACACAGAAAACAAATATTTAAATAGAGTGGGCCGTATATGCTTCTTATATATATACGGTGTACCTATTTGCGTATTAATATCTATATATGACGTAGTTTTGGCACGGGGGGCGGGCAGAGTATTTATGCAAGACTGTGGAATACAAATATTAGTCCATGAAGGTTTTACACTCAACATCTCTCATTAAAAAGACAATTAAGAGATAGGTTCCTACACGGTAGTAGCATTGATTCAATAGACACACTATATACTTGGTAGGCTACTACATAATTGTGTAGCGAGGAATACATAAAATTTACATCGTGCTAGAATGAGTATGAAAATGGAGGGAGAGAGAGAGAGAGTGAGTGGGCCGAAGGCTTCTCGAAATAATTTATGCACAGTGAATAATAAAAGTACACTGATATAGTTGGAGAGGGAACTATCAAGGATTGTCTTTCGCATTAATATTTTCTAATGTGCTCTCCTTACGTGGAGAAGAGGTCTTAGGAGCTCTACGGGACGCTCGTATTTTACATGTACACACTCCTCTATGTTATATTGCACATAACCTACATTCATAACTAATGTATGAGCCTTAAGTCTCAGAAATATATTGGAGCTCGCTCCTACTCTCCAGAAAATGCTTGCGAAGAAAGTAATAGGTTCATTTCGGACTATTACCGTCGTGAATTCAATGGAAACGGGATAGTTGGTGTAGAGAGAGAGAGAGAGAGAGGCTTTTTCCCTAAATGAGTGACTCATGCAACTTGATGCATGCCGGAGCTCTATGGAGTGAGGAGAGTAGATTGAAGTTAAAATTCTCATGTTACCTGTTTGCTTCCTCCAAGCCTTCCTTTTGCCTCGCTTCCAGTCTTAATGACCTGGTGGGGTGTAATTTTTAAGTAATTATCCCTTATGGGTATTAGTAAGCCTTATGGACTCTCGCCGAATGTTTTCCTCTTCAGCTTATTCCTACTTGGCTATTTACTTACCTAGTTTGGGTAGGAAAACAGAAAATATTCTACTCCGGGTAACTAACGTGTTGCTTCTCTTGTTTTATTTCTCCTATTAGACTATTAGCTACAGTCCCATTGATTGCACTAAGCTTTCCTGACTTTCAACTCCTACTCCGTAGATTGTGCTGTTATGTTGTGATCCGAGTGCAGATAATCAACTCAAAACTATTATGTTATATCTACCGGGAGACTTTGGCTTTGAGAAGTCTCCAAAACACTAATACTAGCTACTCTGTCCACCAGCCATTTCACTAACTCTTTCTCAGTAATCTTCGTGTGTAAAATACACCTACAACAACCCATTGCGTACTATAGAGTCACTCTTCTACTCCTACTCCTGCCTGCCTGACGGACTACCAATTCCTGCCAAAGAAACTTTCTCCACACAAAAAAATTAATCTACACTCAAATGGACTTTCTTATCTTGGACGACTTTTTTGTTCGTGTCTTCTTTATATTCTCAAGCAGTACATGTAATAAAGCAATCCTAGACTTGCGTAAAATCTGTTTACTCCTACTCTTCCACAAATATTCATTCAAATCATATCCACTACTACACTCTACAGGGCATTAGAGCACTTTTTCCAGACAAAATATACACTAGCACCACAAGTAACGGTCACCAGGCGTTTTCTACGCTCTAAATTGAAATGACCGAATCTCATGCAACTTTTAAATTCTGTGCAAAAAAGGCTAGCTTCACAAGCAATACTTGCGTGTTTAATATCACATACATATAAGCAAACTATACATACCTACAACACATGCACAGATAGATAAAAGGAAAAAACTTCTACTCATTTATTACGTACATAAAACAGGATTTCTTAAACTGAGGAATATTATCCCGAGTAAATGGACTGATTTTTCAAATTTCAACGAAAACTTTAACATTCAACCTCACTAGTATCACATTTTAGTTACAATTGGCTAGAGATGCTAAATGATAAGGACTTAATGAAAGCTAGGAATTTAAATCTAAGAAAAATAAAAGTTTATTACGTTAATTACATCAGAAAATTCCTGCACTTTTCAGTATAACACGGAAACAAAAATTCAAAGCAATGAAATCTTTAATGGGAGCAAGCAAAAGTTTTTCTACCTTTTTGTGTATTTGTAACTCTACGATTATAAAGAGATAAGGCCTCTTTTAAAATGAAATCACGGATAATTCTAGGTTTAAGCCACAGAAAAGGAAGAGAAAATTGATGAGAAGGGAATATGTAGCCGGTGTAAATAATTAAAGAATATTCTGTGATTTCCTCGTGCTAGGATTTCCTCGAGTAGCTTTCTATTTTACCACATAATGCTCCCATGAGTAAAAAGGGTATTAGTGAATATAAATTATAAAGAGACTGATTGTCAGGTGGGTAGATTAATGTACCTATATAAAATATAACTATGAAATTTCATGTTTGAGAAGAGAAAAGCAACAGTCCAGAGTGTTGTGTGTGTTTTGGTGAGAATATCACATAGCGTGCCGTAGTGTAGGTTGAGAAACGATAACATAGTACAGACATTAGAAATGTGTATTCCCCATTTAACAACACACGTGTTGTTTTCTCTGCTTACAATGATTTTGAGTAGGGAACTAAAGTACTCAAGGGAAGGTGAGTTAAGTAAAGTAAAAGCAAAGCTAGCAAACCACCTTCCAATCAGTTCTCTTCACAGGAACATCCATCAGTAGCACTACCTATGCACGTACATAGCATAACATAAAGTCATATACCTAAATACACATGCATTTCTTGCACAGATACTTTATGGTTATGTATGGCATGATATTCTCAGCTAAAATTATTTTATCGTCGAGAACACACCCAAAATCCAACAGTTTTCATTCCATTTTGCGCCAGTTTCCTAAAACATGACTGCGGGAACATATCTGAACAGAACACGCATTCTGCACGTCATCATCATACTCCTACTCAACTAAAAATATTACAAACCTCTAAGTACTCAGAACACAATATAAAATTACTTTCTTCTCTGCCCTTACCTCCTTTCATTCTAATATATTATTTTGCTTATAGCATTTATTCTACTATGGACAATACATAAAAGAACAGGAGAAATTGATATAAAAATACTCGCAACTACTGCGATTTACTAGAAATCCCGCTTTGCAGTCAATCCACAGTGAAAATAATTTCTCTTGACTTCCCAACTGTAATTTAGCATTATTAGAAGAACTGGGAAGGAAGAGAAAATTGCTGCTTTCCAATTGTAGTTATACATTTCTTCCAATTTTTTCATTGTTTTTCCCTCAAATAAAATTGTAGCGAAAATCTAATAGGAAAATAGTATTCCGTGAGTTTTTCTAAGTCGCTATGACCCTCCTTCTTGGCTTACTTAGTCTAGTCTCCGTGTCTGGGTTCGTGATTTTCCGAAAGGATTTCTTCAAGGTAATATGGTGCACCTGATGTGATGTGATATGATGTTGATGTGATGTAAGGAGAACTGAAGCAAATGGTCCACGGACATGAAAGCCTTCTTCCTAATCATTCATCACAATCTGTGATCCACCCCGTCGAGTTCTATTCCAGCTCACCTACCAGCCCGACCACACCAAACCACTGCACTGAATTGGATTGGACAATACATCCTCCCTATCAGTTTAGCATTAGTAAAACAAAACCCCACAGCACTATTATACCCTTATTATCACCGATAGCATTATGAAATGACGTAAAGTAGCTTTATACAGGCTACTTAACGGTGGAAAACAGACGCGTAACTTCCCTGCTCTGCGATAACCACGAAAATTGATAAGTGTTCCCTGGCTGGACCAAAACAAGGAGCGACCTAAAAATTACCTTTCGTTAGGTATCTACGATCTACCACTAAATAAAATGCAATGTTATTCTGAAAATATTTTCCAGGAAAACTAAAACCAATAGTGAGTCATTTTGGAGATACACAAATGATAGGCAATTAGAATCTTTTTATACCTTTCGAAACAGGTTTTATTTACAACCAATTAGTTTTGCTTGTGGCATTGAATTGTAATGGAATTTTGGTTATTTATGTAATTCACAAAATGTCATTCGTTTGTAGGCAACTCCGTAAAACAGCCGAACATCGTGGGTTACACATTCTTGTTAATTAGAATTTCAATGGAGAAAACATTTACTATTGTTTTTTTTTCTTATTAAGATTACAGGCAGGATTGGTTTTCTATATTCTTCATTATTATATGCTCTTGCTGAATAATATAGTTTTCAAAGTATAATATATTGATAAAAAGCATTAACTGTATCATTGTATTATATTTAATGAGTTTTCAGTTTGATACTGTCTGTACTCCCGTGAAGAAGAAAATGAATGAGTAGAATAGAAAGGTGCTGTAGAAAATGCTGTTTGGTGGCTAGTCTGTGGCTATCTACTCGGATAGGGAATAAATAAACAAAAGTAATATAAAATGAAGTAATGGAAAAGTAATAGGAATTTGGAAAGGTCTACGGATAAGGACATGTCGTGGCCTATCAGAGTAATTTCAGTCGAAACCCATAATTTAAGTTTTATGGAACATAACGATAGATGTGGAGACTGATTTTTGGCCTGCAATTGCAAACTGCATCCTAGCATTGCGTTCTGCTTTCTCTCTGCTCATAAAGAGGAAAGCTATGAGTTTGTTCTTTGTAGTAGTGGCTACGTGTAAGGGAAAGTCTTTGAAAGAATAGTATTTAGTGGGCACATACGGATATAGGAATCTAGTGCCACAAGTATTCTTCTGTTCTGATGTAGTACTAGCTGCGTTTCTAGTAATCTCTGTAGTGCAAGACAAAGACTAATATTGGAAATAAATTGGGCCGTTTGGGGAGGCAGTAGTAAGAGTCGGCCGTGATAAATGGCTGTACTTTTCTAGTTTTCCTAATGTAATCGCCTCGTGTATATGTATAGCACCTTCATTCACATAGGAAAAGGAATACACATACATACATTGGAACATAATACAGATAATATTTTATTATGTGTGCTGTAGTTTTGCGTAGATTCATGTAATAATGGTTAATAGGAAATGAAATGCTGGCGATCAGTTTAGTTTGCTTCGTACAATTTAGTTTAAGTTAAGTAAGTTGACTTGACTTTATGTACTGCTCCATGTAGACGCTACCTCCGTAAGTATCAATAAAACTCTTGCTAAATTGATTTTATTTTAAATGTGAGAAATGATGTAAAGTGACATGCACTTTAATTTAGTACATCCCCTCTCTTCCATTAAACTATGCCAGTCATATATAATGTACATGCATACGTACATACTTCCGTTGGATAAATAAACATTTCCTTCTCCCTAGCCCCTACGACTTCCTATTACACAATATAGAAAACATTTTGGCCGTGCAGATGTGAGCGGAACAAAAAATGGTCCATGATCATGATGTTATTTGTATTTGATGCAAATGCATGTTAACTTCTTCCGAAAGTGTTTTCCCTGCTATCTGTTTATGTAAGTAGTAAATAACAGAAAATGTAAACTCTCCACTAAAAATGTATCTAAGTATATAAACACTATAGTACCTATCGTAAGTATATTATAGTAAATGCTTTCTTCGTTACATTACTTACATATTAAATTCAATGAATACTAATAGTCATAATAGTATAGTATAAAATGCTAGAGTTTGAGCTAACTGGGAACTATCGGCTTTTATTGCAGTAATTTAGCCAGAGCACAAGAAGAAAATATATTAAATGCTAGAATTTATAGTTCCCCTCGGGCTTGTGGGATTATCAGCATTTACTTAAAATTCTCAATTTTCCCAGGAATGGCCGGAATATTTTATTTTTGGCTATAGATGATTTTTAGTAAGCTACGAGTGAAATCTTTGACTTTGACGCAAGAGAGACAGGACAGGAGATGGTTCTAACAAGAAATCTCGCCGCATCTCTCATGAGTCAGCAATTTATTTTGCGAAACGAGGAGCATACAAAGTAGGGAGCTAGGCGAAGAGTATGGATTGGATACGTGAAGCCCCCTTGAAATATACACAGGGCTATTAGAATATAGATATGTAACTAATGTAATAGAGTGATATATTTCTCGTACATGTATCATCTATGAAAAATGTGTATATGCCCGAGTTTGGCACATGACTTTATATGTAAGGTTATAATTCCAATATGTCAACTCTGTCCTTTACGTAGGTAGGATCCTTCGTAGCTTGCACTTTATGTAGTTCTCCCGTCTCACTCTGTAGAACTGGCTTGAGTTAGCGGCAATATTTCACGTATAGCCCCGTACGATGGGCTACCTATAGATATTCCACTGTAATTCACAGTTTAGGAGTGTCTCTCCCCCATTTCGGTTTTAGCCGAATGGAAATAAAATCATAACTGCCTTGTCTTGTCCACAATTCAACTGGTATTTTCAAAGCAGCATCCAAGAGGATCCGCTAAAACTTAAACGGAATGGCATTTCTTATTGGGGGAATGACGCGTTGGAATGGCTGGGAATAAATTGCTGAAGATACATCTAATGGCATGGGTGTCATGATATTCTCTGTAATTCAGACAACCCGATGGCATTAATGTTTCCAGACTATTCCCCCTTGAAATGTCATTTTCCTCTGCCTCTCCATCCATTCCCTCTTCCCTTGCATTCCGCTTATATAATCTCGGCAACTACCCTGCAGACAGATACATAGGCTTTAGCCCATTCATTCTCTTCTGTTGTGTTACGTTGTTAGCCTTCACCTTTGAATTCTAAAATTATTGTTTTCTTTGAAAATTGGAAATAGAGCGAGGGAAATGCTTCCTTGTCGATTCTATATAATGTCTAGTATCTCTTTTTACTTCACAAACATTTTATATCATTCAGTAGATTGGATTTCTAACGTAGTCGTCAGTAGTTTGACATTTATTTTTTAAATGTCTGTAGCATACAATCCTTGCGAGTAGCAAAAAGATGTAGTGATGTACAGATTCAAATAACATTACAAATGTTAGCTTTAGTTAAGCTACAGGACTTTTGCTAGTCCTCCGCAGGCTGGAAAACTAACTAGCCCCTCTAACTCAAGCGAGGCAATAGTAAAGTAAATAATTTTAAAAGGGGTGTGTAGAAAAATCGATGATGAGCTTTCGATCGGGGCGATTGACTCTACTTACCTCTCATTTATTATTGTTGATTTGTTTTGCTGCTTTAGCTCCGAGAGTGCCCACAGGACACACTCCACTACATATACTACCAATATACGTAATTTATACAATACTACTTATCTACACACGCAATAGTCTAACTGAACAGAGCATACGGATGGACACCGTGGGAAAGTAAGGGGTGCTCTCTTTAACTACTTCACTGTCACTGCACGGTAAATACAACTCTCTCTCTCTCTTTCTACTATTTACTACACAAAGCTACTCGTATTATTACTAACGTTTTTGTCGCAACCTAACTATCTCCTTATGTCTTCATGTGCACATATATCGATGCAAGCAAGTAGCATTACATAAAAATATAGTGACAACGAAATAAGAGGCAAAGGACGTAAACACGAAAGACTTGTTCCTTACACAATGCTTGTCCAAAAATGACAATCAGCTATGTTATAGATACTGGCACATAACATGACACTACACTTTGTAAATGATTCTTAATATTTCTCATATATACCAAAAGATAGCCAATATGGCAAAAAAAAATCTAGAACAAAACTAATTATAATTTATTGATTTTTTAATGTATTATGGTTTCCATAATCATTACAGTATCAATTTATCAGTGCTTATGTACAGTTGGCAGTTATATTGCTTGATTGAATTGCAAATTCAAAATACCTAATTAAATTTCAATATTTTCAAATTCAATTTCAAAATGTTAATGTTTGTGTGACAGCAATAAAGTCTCCCAAATATTAGCTATAGCGCAGAGAGAAAATTATGATAATTATAATTTTCCTTGTTGACCGTAATAATTATAGGTAGGTACATGTTAAGTTAGAATGTATAGTTGTATGAGCAAATGAATGGAATTTTGGGTAGCTGACACTTATTGTTAATTGTGTTCTTTGCCAGGAGTGTAGATAAACGTAAAGTGTAAGTAGTGGGATAGATACATAACATAATGTGAGTATGATAATAGATGTTTCATATAGATAGACTCGTTTGTGTCTCTAATGCCGTTGGATAGAGTAGTGGAATGGAAAGTGTTTGGAGACTGTTGTGTTTTATGTTGTCTTTGTGCTGTAGTGACGTAGCTGGGAAATGTTATAGGTTATATAAAATGCCATTGTGCAAACAGAGATACAAGTCGAATATATACGGGGAGCATATAGATATATGAACAGATATGGGTTTGAGGACAGTTAGAGAATGAGAACAACACACTGCATGCAACAGATGGCAAATTTAATTATTTATCCTTTTCAATTCGATTATGACATCTGGACCATCGGAACTAACCTGGACACTTGGTGCCATTTCATAGAATGGAGCTATAGGCTCTTTATATATCTCGCCCGCGACATTCATCCGAAAGAGCAGGTAGATCTCTACTACCCAGTCACTGGGAAAGAACGGGTATTAGGAGTAAACTAAATGAAATTCCACTCTATAGTTTCTTGTGGAAAGAGAGCAGCATTTGTTGACGCTAGCTTTTATGGATTCTTTCGTAACTATTACAATCTGCCTCCTCCTTTCTTTTCTTCTTTTCATCCATAACTCTGGACTTTCTTCAACTTTTAATTTCTTTCTCTGTCCATGTCATGTTATTATTTCTCTGGAAAATCTCGCTGAAAGTTTCTCGACAGAGTATTTCTCTACATTAAGTTCATTTAATTGTTTTTGTAATTTTTAAATTTGTCACTGTTTTGAAGTGTTGTTTGGCTAGAGAGGGAAAGGAGAGTCAGCAGTTAATCTGTAAAAGTGTAGTCGAAGTTTTCCGGACGTCATGTGCAACTTTCCCTATTCGCCAAAACGAAGCACTCTCTCAACTCCTGTTGTTGCAGTAAATGAGTGAAGTTATTCTTTTAGGGATGACGCCTGTTGTGCCATGCTCGGCTATACATGCATGTTGTGGCATACTTATTATATCCTTGCATATTAGTGAGGAAAACTTAATTTTCTCTATTAAATATATATTGCTCTATCACACATGCTCCAGATTGTTCTAGGTAAGTTAAGTAGCTACCTATTCTGTAGTGCATGAATTAGAGAGAGTAAGTAGTTGAGAGAGGAGAGGGCTCTCTCCCTCCATTCAGTTTTGTAACACATAGAAAGTGCTGTGGTACTATTGACACTGCATCCCTCGCATCAGTTCACATTTCACATGAACCCTCATCAATGCACGAAGCTTTTGACACACAACATGAATATTGTATGTCGTAATGTAACATGTAACTAACTCAGTAAGGAATCATCTCGGCTTAATGTTTATGCGTTCACGCATATGTTGTTATTTTCACAGGACGTGTGTGTTTTAGACAGTATAGTCCTTTAACTACCTAATCTCTCTGCCGATGGATAAGCTTTCAAATATATTCACTGCCTCTCTTTCTCTGTCTATCTGTCTACTTTACACTCATTGATAGCATTCCCATCTCATAATCTACTGATGTAAGTAATGCTCTAAATGTTTTATGAGATCTCAATGGATTTTAGTTTAATCTAAAAGTAAAGCAAATGACAATGTTGCAGTAGTCCCTCTCTCTCTCTTTCTCTATTGTATCTCTTCCTACACCCATTATCACATTTCAAGGGAAATGCAAAGTGTAAATGTTTAAATTGCTTAATGAAGTTTGCGTTTGCATATAACTATAGTTGGCTACTTACTTTACTTTAATTTACTGTAGCTTTATCGATTACTTACCACACAGGCAGTCCAAATAAACAAGGGAGAGGAAATTATAAGGATTTCTCATCAATCCAATTTGAAACAATGAATAAATAATGAGAGTTGTAATTATCCTTTCTGTATTTACCTACCTAGATCGTTTCTTTGTTTTTAGTCTTAGTCTGATGCATGCTTTGATGCTAAATAATTTGGCGAGGACACAGAAAGGATTTTGAATTTGGTTTCACACATTTATTTTTCACGACGCGTCCACCACGGAGTTTTATTTATGAAAATAATGCGTAGCATACAAAAAGTTTCACGGACACACATCCCAAAAATTTACATCAGATAAAAAGTGTGGTTCTGAGAAATAGCAACTCCAACACAAACAAGTGACTATTTATATTTCCAGAAATGACTACAAACATGTGTACTAGAGTTTCAACGTAAATAATACTCTCTAAATCACAACTGATTAAAACACAGTCTAAAATTGTAACATAATAATTAATGATAATTATTAATACTGCACTTAACTAATATTATGTCCCTATAGATTATACAGAGAAAGCAAATGCATTTAGCATGTGTAAATTTCTTGGTAACATCAAGTAGGTATGTGTAATTAAATTAACAATAGTGTGAAACACTAATTTTTTCTCAGAATCATAACAAATGTTATACATCTCTAAGGAAAGTGTGTAATTTGGACGTGACAATAATTATAGAGTGTAACATAAAAGAGAATGTGACCAATGGGAAATGACTAATCCGTAATTATAAATAGAATAGAATGCATTTACTCGAGATCATCCATCCAGGCGAAATGACGACAACAGCACAGTTACATGTAAAAGTAACATTGAGATTTTAAGTAGGTAGTCGAATGTTATACTTCCTATTGCATTTACATGACTTTATTACATTTACATGGAATCATAAATACGATATTAAACATTGCGTGACGAACATATAATTAACATTTAGTTACATACATATACAATTTCAAAGCCACAGTATAGCTGTAACAGAATCTCATGCATGAATACGTTTTAGGTACAATGAATTTAATTTATTCGCGTATTATTAATAATTAAAGCAACTCATACACTTTAGAGAACGGAGACAATTACCATATAATAGCAAGGTAACACTGATATAAACGTACGTGGGGGCATTCAGCAACTGTAAGAGAAAGTCAAAGACATGACCACAATTCACAATTCTTTTTTAGACCCGTTCGTTCGCTCTTACGATATTCATATCCTTAGTGTGTGAATGCAAGAATATGATGACTGAATGTTCTGTTGACCTGTATTTGTCAACAGTGTAGCAGAAATTGATCTAATTTTTGTTTGTTATCTTGTACAATTGCTTTTTTGTGATATCATATATTGAGTTTAAACATTTAAGATGTTAAAATTTGTTCGCAAATTCAGGTTCCTTGACATTTGTAATTGAATTTCTCCAGTATAATATTTCTATTTTATTCGAAGTCACACGTCTAAAGTTAGGTAGCTGGTAGATAATTAAATGTAGAGAGCTATATGTTAACCTTTAATTTATGTAACAGGTATACGCATTAAAATTATTTATCTGTGGTGGTTTGTGTTCGTGTAACAATTACAAGACATATTTATTCAGTGGTTGTTTCTTAGTCTAATTGATACTGTTATTTACAGTGTTTCTGTTATTTATATTACGCTTTTCTCAACAAATTCCAACTAATTGAACAGGAAAATGTTATATGGATGACACAATCAAATCTGTAAAGTAAGAATCTTGAAATAAATGGAAAAGACAAATAAAACTCGATTAATAACAATAACGTAATAACAAGAGTACCATAAATAATTCTAAGATAATTAATGAACTTATTATAATCAAACTTAAAATTCTGAGATACGAATGTGTAATAAAAATGAGGTAAATAAAGTTTGGGGTTACTAAATCCACGAGGGCGACAACAACAACAATTATTTATCTAGGTAAATACATACAGGTTAATAATCCACAGTCAATTTAAGTACATGACAGTACGGTACACAACTACGTAAGTATAAGTACAACAGTTGCATTGTATATACATTATGCATTTATGTACGTATATCTAATGTTAAGTATAGATTTATTACGGTGGCTGTCTTACAATTATCTCCCATTATTCTGTGTATAATATTTAGATTCGAATTTATATTGAATTTTAGTGTGGGAAATCCACTTGATTAGAATTTTGAATGCTTTTCATTATCATTCACGCACACAATAATAATTATATTATTATGATAAAACTTTTGAAATAGGGACACGAGACTATTTGTATAATCCGTACACAACAAATCTGTCGGTACTCAATATTTATTTCAGAAACAAAAGTACTTAAGTATATATAAGTAGTAATATAGTTTTTACGTATATATTTAATCGGGCTAATGTAATTGCTAATGTGTTCTCTGTGTTTCATTTCATAGGCTAAAATCACATCAGTATCATCCATCAATTAACACATGACGGTTTCGTTCGATTCGAATGTTTATAATTTGTGTTCCTCATTTTATTCGTTGGTTAAGTTATAATTTTTCGGACTAATAATATCTTAAATACTCAGTATTTAATATCTCTACTTCCTTTTTAATAGTTGTAAGTACATGGCTAATAATAATTTTCTACTTTCTGTTACTCCAATGCACTCAATGGTTTAACATAAATTAGAATTTCATATTTCTGTAGCTAGTGCAGACCAACTATCGTTTACCAACACATTCGTTAGTGTTTGCAATAGTAATTCCATGTATAAAGCCCACAACGAACGCACCGTACAGGACAACACACACATTACTACTTGAACAAACACTAACTCTCGTTCGCACAATAATAACGTATAGATATTTAAATTTAACTCTTTACTTAATTTACTTGCATACATTTGTTCATTCGTTTCCCTTATCTCTAGTTGTAGTTAGCTTATTATTAGTTAGACACACAAGACATTGTATTTACAGATGGGATAGGAATACGAAACTCCTCCCGAGGATTACACATGTACACATGTCATTTCATGAATATAGGAATACTATGTGTATCTATGTATGTAATCTATGATTCAGAAGCACATTTGTTAGTTGTTTAATTTGAGGGTTAAACTTACCCTTCCTAACTTTGTAATTGTATCTTGCACATATGTGTACCTAGTAGAGGACACAATACAATACAAAATACAATATACAAGAACCTTAACATATATTTAGTAAATCTAACGTTATATATATAGTATATGTAATTTATATGCTACACACAACACAACAACTATAGATCTAACAGCTATATACTTACTATGCACACATTCATTAAACTCAATCTTATTAATGTGGTTTATCTTTCAGATTGTAGAGTTGCGTACAGTGTAGTGAATTAAATATTTAGAACAGGATATAACATTTTATGGAAATATTGCTTTTTTTATTGCTGTCGTGTCGTAGTTTGTAGTTTTTTTCGTTGCACTAGAAATTGGATTAGGTAGGTTCATTGGGTTTCATTTCAAAAACCCGAAACTAGAGAGACTGAAGGATTTAATTGGATTATTTAGGGTCTTTTTGTAAGCACATTCATGTTCATTGCATTGAGGCAGTCGAATTTTTAACCAAATACCAAAATCACACAAAGAAATGTGAAAAGTACACAGACTAACCCTGTTAGAAATTAAAGAGCTACTAAAAGGCTTTGTAAATGTCTTGATGTAATTTAGGAAGCATTATTTTCCGTCGTTATTGCTCAGGAATAGAGGAATGGACCACTAACTGCCAACTACTATAAATACCTAGATCAGTGCCAAATAATTATTGCTTATGGTAACTTTAGTTAAGTCTTACAGTAATATTATTGCTTATTATTCCTAGCTAGTTAATATGTAGTATCCTAATCAGTAAAGTTATTTATTGCTTATGCTTTCGCTAAGTCTAAGTATGGGCTTTTGCATAGAACACAGTTTCCTTCGTTAGATTTCGTTAAGTATATAAGTACGTCTGCCTAACTTCGTAAAGAAGGCAATACGATACTTTAAGGTTGCTTTTTATTGCTTTGCTTGCTCGCGTTGTATGTGTGAGTTTTGTCGTGAGGGTTGATTCATTGGATGGATGAGTTGTTATGATTCAGATGTATTTTATTTTCACCTGTACAGTTTCCTGCACACTACACTTCCTACTTTTTATTGCTTTCGGAATAATGTTTTAGGCTTTTACACCGTCTAGCCAAGTCTGCAGCCTTTTTGAAACTAAAGACGAGACAGATTTTATATGTACGGATGATGATGACTTTATAAATAGTAGTCTTAAAGATTTTATGTAGTCTACAGATATCTATTTGAATTCTGTCAAGGCATATAGTTCAGTCAGGCTTTTATAATATTGTATTTATTTTCTAAAGATGTATTCCCAACTAAAAACACAACATTATTTGATCTCACTCACTCGACTCGGATTTCCCTTCAATTATCACATGAAAACAGCAGAAACTGTAAGAGTTGATCTGACCCCCCTTTCAAAACATCAACAACAACACGAAAAATGTCTTTATTTCGATGTATAGTTCCTTAAAACGATCAACGAGTTCCTACTGTCGTTATTACGGTATTCAGCCCAAACCTACTTTTATTATTGCTGGCGAATATTTGTCGGGAAACGGGACGGGATTAGCAATATTGGGAATATTATTATTATTTCCCTCAGGCATAATCCCTGCTTCCACGTTCTCACCTATACACTGCATAGATTCAAGTTTTCTTTGCGGTTACGTCACCCAGAGGGATCATTCGCTCGCATGGAATGGAACTTAATATAATTTCTCTTTCAAAAATAGTCATTTATATTCTTTATCTCCATTAACCTATTCTTAGTCAATAAAGTACACACATTGATCTACTCCTAATTGTATTTCATATGTATTGCTTATTGCTTTACGGTAAAATTATTGCATGGAATATTTACAGCTCTGCCTTATTTACTTGTATATATCCATTTGCTCAATTCATTACTCAAAGCAATCACTCACTCCAAACACATTACAAGTGAATAAATAGACGATCACAGAAAATCTACAATTTGATAGCATCCATCCTTAATATATTTTCATTAAATATCAACGAGAAATGACATGAATTATCAGAACGGAGGGAATTAAGGATATTAGTAGAAGGAGCAGTAGTGCTGAGGCAAATAGAAAGAGAGAGACAGAGATAGAAGTAGCAAGCGCATAGCGAACAGACAGATGGACGCCTAATGTACAAGAGATAAACCATTAAATAAGTATTGTTTGACTTAGTCGAAATTGGAGGTGTGGCCCGCAGAGTTTTTGTGCTATGCGCTCTGCGGGTGCGTATTACTTAAATGTGGAGCAACAAAATACGGAGATATCTAATAGAGATAAAAGCATGCTATAAAACGAAGGAAGGAATCATCGCTTCTCCATCCACTCTTACATCCATCCATCCCAAACACACTAGATTCAAATTACAGATAAACAAATACGTTCCAGATGCACATAATACAACAGTTTACAGAAACAATTATAATATTTCGGGCAAACAGGAACAAACACCGACTGACTCATCCATTCATTTTAATTTATACATTTTCCCCGCATGTAGACATTTATAAATTACCTAAATGTTATAACTACTTTATACAGAATCAGAATGAATTGACTATACAAACACAAATGGAATGCCTAATGTCTTTGACTTGTTTCCCTACTCTAGCTTTGCACAAGTGAGAGTTTGAGATCATTGGAAAGCTGTTACGATCCTCATTCAAAAGGATTCGTCCAACCTGTACTATTCTTTAATAAAATCAAGTAATCTAACAAAAAATTAATACTAGATTAATAATATTTTGTACATACAATTTATTTTTTGATGTAACACTTACTAAACTGGAATAATATGGAGGATAGAAAATATTACATGTACCTAAATTATAACCTAATTTTTTATTCTAAAAGATCTTCGCATTGTTTTATGCTTGATCGTATGGAATTCCCAATAGTCTAAGGTAATAAAGAAGATGGTTGCTTGTATTTGTAAATTTAATGATTTCACAGAAAGACAAATAGATGAATTAAAAGGGAAATATTTGAGAGGACCTATTAGTAAAATGAAAGTTGTGTATGTATTAGTATATGTAGGTGTGGGGTAACCGCATCGGAGTACGGAATGGAAGATGAATAATTAATTACTGTGGTTGACAGGCGCAAACCGTAACTAAGTTAGTATAAATTGAGTAAGTACATCATATGTGTTTAGCTAAGGCTAGTGTATTAGTAAAATTCCTATTCTACAGAGTCACTTTGCATTTGTGTCTGTGTCCGTCGTTTGGGTTGCAAAGACTGGGCCACAAGAATGCAATGGAATGACTTGACTAGAGAGTCCACTCATAGCAATTTTCTGGAGCTTTGAATCTGTCTTGTTAATGTCACATCAGAGTCAGAGAGTAAAGAGAAAGGAGAGGATGTCGCATTAGAAAGGGAAAGCCAAACTAGTCATACACTCTCCCTGCCCTAATCCATTGCAATAAATTAACTTTAAACTCATTAGAGACGTATGAAGGAGAGCAGAGCAGAAGTCAGAAACACGAAGGAACGAGTGAGGCTTCCACCACCACCTACTGCACTTATCCCTTGTACGTCTGCCTCCGCCTAAATAAATATTTTACTCTAATTCCACCAATAATGTTAGTTTGCCATTAGGATTTCCATTAGCGTCGCCTATTTAAAAATAACACTAGTAGTGCCCGAACTGACTTTTACCTACACACGATAATAGAATATGCAGACCTGGGCTTTGTGGTAGTTAACTCTTTGAAAGTAGCGAGGAGGGTTTGAGAGAGGGGATTCTGCAATAGCAACAGTATTCATTTAGCTAGAATGTAAATATAGGGAGTGTAAATACGCTAAAGTATTCTGTGCTTCTTTCACCCACTTATTATCTATCCTCTCTCTGTGTGTGTGTGTGTATAGAATAGAACTCAGCTCGGATTTATAATTACCGTTATATGTACATGAAAACGACTGGGAAATTATGTTGTAAAAGGTTGAATTATTGGCGACAGACAGTGTGTGTACATCCTTGTCTGTGAAGTAATAGTCCGCTATCTCTTCTCGTCTCGGACAGTAGACTCTATTTTAAAAGGAGCCTACTACTGAGAGTGACTTACTTACTTAGCCTCTAACAATAAACCAAAGAATGGTAAACATAATACATAAATGAAAAAGAGCTCCTATTTTATTTTGTAATAGTGTATCCATGCTCCCTAAGCGTAACATGATTAGGGCCGGCCCGGATTGAATATCCCCAAACTTAATTGAGTTTAGTTAGTTAGTTAAGCAAGCCTGTTGGATTTGCATTTCATATAATTCCATCCACTCCGGTTTGATTTGTTTGGGATTGATGCAAAGTTTTTACATTAGCATTCCTCCTACATACACACACGCAGTCCTTATACATAAATAGCCCTAACTAAGAGTAGACCTGGATCATAGGCTCCCACACTGGACTCCCAATAACTAAATAGGCTCAGAATGTACTACAAAGACGGCTTTAGTTTTTTGGCTAAACACTTCCTTGCAATATTCATCGTTAAAACTCACTCAACAGTTTGGTTAATTTTAGATGAGTGGAAATGAATGACTAATACATAAGAGAAGCCCAGGGAGGAGGGAGGGAAGACGGAACGCAACGCAATTCCGACGACACTACCTTTACGTCACAATTCACAACTGGAGAATTTCAATTGAGTTGTCCGATGTGCCAGACTGGAGTTGTTTTCTATATAGATACATTTATGTAGAGCTATTTACTTGGGCAATACAGATATTATTGCTTTCCCATTGTTTCTCGAGAATGTGAAGTGAGGTATTGCCTTTAGATTGTGATAGCCTCGTGGTTTCATCACACCGCACACTGACAACCTTCCATTTGGTCATGTCTCTCCTTTGTATGGCTACTGAAGTATATATATATATACACGTGGTGTCTTATGGTCGTTTATAGAATGGACAGTATTTTAAGTTGCTCCATATTCCATTAGAATGTTATTGGATGGTTATTGTGATATTGGGAGGACTATTGTTTTCTAGAGACACTTATGAGAGGAGTCTGTAGCTTTTGGTGTGACATCCACTGGGTTGACATGCCTTAGTGGAGTTGACTTTAGTTTTAGTCTCGCTCTCGCTTTGGCATCAACTTCTCTGCTAATATCCTCGTAAATTAATTTCTCTCGTTGGCCATTTCTCAAGCTGGCGAGGTTTTAATACGTAGCATGCCACGCTTGGGATGTGCTCTTAGTTAATATTAGGCTTTGAGACGTCAACTAGGCTACATTAATAAATCACCGGAAAACCCCTGCTCCCGAATAGCAGCTATGATATTGCAAACATTCAGCTACTCCTAATACTGAGAGAGAGAGAAAGAGAGACAGACGTATGTACGGCGTATTTACATGTAGCACTCTCTGGCCTTGCCTTTCTAGTGACGACTTGAAATATTGTCTTTCCTACTATTTCACATGCCTCAAATCCAAATAGTATGCACATACCTTGTAATTACCTACATTCATGGACTTGAATGTCTTGTCACTTGCTTTTCGTTGGCTTATCGCACAGTTCTAGAGCAAGGCCAGTTTGCAGCATTCGACAAAAGCCCATATCCCTTTCCCAAACCCGAATTTCTCCATCTCCAAATGTATTTTGCTACTTTTTAGTGGTTATCCTCACGTATGTAGCCATTTAATTTAAACACTGCTTTCCTTTGACTTGGACACCAAATATTTCCACATGCTAAATCCTCTGTGCGACAGAAAGAACCTCTCTCTATACATATCCATGTAAAGTATAAGGCAGACGCAGCTTTTCCATTCAGGAATTTCCATAAATTGAATACAGCTTTGAATTTGAATAAATGAATAGTGTGTTACTCGACAGATTGTGACATGTCAGAATCACGACAGACTTCAAAGGCTCCGTGTACTAATGCCATCCTTACTTAATAATACTGCTATGGAATGTTTGTTATTAATTAATTACACCTAATTAATCGTGTCTTAAGGCAGTAGTGCTCCTTTATACACTATTTACATTACAGCTCATTCGAAAATATTATTATATTTAGTTGCAATGCATTGCCATTCTATTGTAAGCAATAAGCAAAGAAATAATTATCCGTGAAACTAACAATAGATCCAGGATCAATTAGTCAGAATTATTAATTGGAATGATGAATGAAAGAGTAAAATAGCGACAAATAGGAATAACATTGATATTATAATCAAATTACTTTAGAAAGCAGATGAGAGTTTGATATAATGCAAATGTGCAATGATAGTTTTTATACAATAGAGTTAGAAACGTGACATTGAGTAGTGCAAGAGAAAATGAAGCAGATGGGAATGGCGAAAATTGTATAGAATATTTATGTACATTGTAATACTATTTACTTAGTTGTTTGCAATTACACTGTACAAGAGTCACTCTTTGGTAGATTGCACTGAAGCCCGGAGATTTCTCGAGCCATATGTAGTACATAATACATACATACATTAATACCCGTAGTAATAAGTAAAAGACAATTTCAACATGTCACATTTACTTTAAGCTATCTATACACTATATTAATGTAAAATAGACAGGACTTGGACTAGACACAGACATGACAAGATATAAGTTGTTAAAATTGACTTGACTGAAAATCTCTCTCATTAGCAGTGAGCATTCATTCTTTCTGAAAAAAGGATCATGAAGATACTACTTTGAAATCAACATCACCTTGCAACAATTTTTTTGGTTTTTATCGTTTTCGGGAAAACATCTATTGACTATGTACATGTTTTGGAAATCAAGGGATGATTGGGTTCAAAGAGGGTTCCTTACGACCTTTGTAGCTAAATGGTGTTAGAAGTACTAAATGAATGAGATTTAAAGCATGAGAGATATCTTAATAGACAAGATAGAATAGAGCAACACTTTATTTAGTGAATGTACTACCTACTACTACTCAAACACTACTACACAGTTAAATAGAGAGAGAGAGAAAGATAGAAAGTAGTTAAGAGTGGAAGCGTAGAGAAAGATAGAGCACATGAGAGGTCGCTTAAAGAGGAAAGACACAAGCCTCTCAAGGCAGAAAGAGAAATGTGAAATTCTAAAGAAGAGTTAGGGCTCACGATCGGCAAGATAGTAAAAGACAGTCGAAAGGTGTGGAATATTTGAAAAGACAGAAGAATAGAAATTGAAATAGCGAAGAAGTGAGAGAGAGAGAGTAGCAGTAGAAAGAGATAGAAAAGATTCCAACTACATAGAGAAAGTGATAGACAATGCAGAAAGAGAAAGTGAAGAGGGAAAGAGGAAGGGCAGCGGATAGTAGAGAAGAAGAGCTGCTGTTTTATAGAATAGATTCGAGAGAAAGACAATAGGAAAGAATTATTAGCAAGAAAGAAAGAGAGGAGACAGAGTTAAGTGAGTACATAGCGCGTTTCCCTGTCTAAGATTGGAAAAAGAAATGCCGTCGGCCCATGATAACTACATAGAAAAGAGATAGTCAAGAGAGAAAGAGACAATCGAGAGTATAGGACAGCTACGATAGAATAGTTTTTCACAGAGCGTTTGATTTTCTAAATTCACAAACACATCCAAAGACACACAGACACAGTCAGTCACAGGGACAGACAGATAAAGCGATTTGTTTTTAGGAACAAGATAGGGCAAAGACACAGACAATAAAGAACGGTGAAATTCCATACTTTCTACATACATACACCCAGAAAGAAGAGAGAGAGAGAGAAGAAGGAGGACACATACAAAGGACAACACAACCACAAGCACAACACACAGAGAAAAGTTTAGAAGGGAAAGTGGGTGCACTAAGAAATGCGTCTATAATTACTTATATTATATAAATTCTTATATGTTACAGTAGTTATAGAATAGAGAATTTCGGAAGGCATTTGATTTTCTTAACTTGTGGATTATTTGAGACAAACGGAGCATATGGCTTATTGTTCGCTACTGCAGCTTACAATTAGTTACCGCTGGAGCTGTAACCATTTCCGTCATCACCTCGTTTGCTCAATTGGAATGTTTATGAAGTAAGGTAGTTAAGGTCGTCAATCAAAGTCAAGTCACCTCAGTTCAACTTTTCAACACAAAACCCATATAGAGAATGAGAATAATAGTCAAGACTTATGTATGTAGTAATTTAAATACACACAGATTTGAGTTTTGATTTGATTCTGATGACATGACAAGACTTGATTGGACTCTTAACGAAAAATCCTTGTGTACACTTGTAAATGTGTTTTGTGTACACTTCAAAATTAAATTACCTAATTTAGAGTGTATTAAATGGCCCTATCTACTACCTAAGGCAATTCAATGCATCATGTGAGTTTGACAATCGTAAAGATACTCTTAATGATTATTATTCTTATGAGATTAGTATTATTGCTTTGAATATTATTATGTAGCGTGAGTTAGGGAGTTAGTCGTTACAAAGACTAATTGTAATTACCTTAATAAAAAACAGAACGAGTGAGTGAGAAGATACGAAGGTCTAAGAAACTATTTTAAAAATAAATTATAGTTGCTACCTATTTAGGAACGTTCTTATGTAGTTTAGAAAGTCTATGGTACAAATTAGATTTGGTGAATTAGCTGTTTTCCTCTATCTTTATTCATAAGATAAGATTGAAATAGACTTTTTACGCTTAGTGCTAACTTTGACAATTTAGAGAAAATGTTTTCCCCTACCTATGCATACGATAAAAGGAATGCATCGTAAAGTGACTAAGTAAAATGCTTTAAAAACAATAAAATGGAATGGCTAGACATGGAACAAAACTTTGATTTCCTTTCTGGGTATGTTTTTCTTTGCCTTGCTTTTTTATGCCGTCTCGTGACATTAGCACATCACTTTAAATTGAATTCAACTAGAAAATGGAATGTACTAAGTCGGAGCAGAGTATTGCGGGGCGCAGCAGCTCGTGCAAAATCAAAAAACAGAGCAAGGGAAACAAAGGGATGTGAAAAACAAATCGACGCTTAGAATGAATGTCATTTTTTCTTTTTGATGCTAATAATGATTGGGGAAATGAGTGTTTAAATGGAAATCCAATAGAATAAAATCCTTGCACACGAAACAGTCAACAAAATGGGATTTAACATCCAGATGGGTTGTTATAATCAAAATAAAATACAATTCCATCTAATCTAGTGAAAATATCTCGGGGAATCCATTAATTTTGCACGCTATGCCCTCACATTGAAATAACTCCGCCAAATCAAATGGTTGGGCTGAGCTAAGGGCAAAAAATCAAAATTACTAACGCAGTCCTACCTTTTGTTGT
The DNA here is from genome assembly GCA_009936455.2 of Tomocerus minor. NCBI lineage: Eukaryota > Metazoa > Arthropoda > Collembola > Entomobryomorpha > Tomoceridae > Tomocerus > Tomocerus minor. The sequence continues at coordinate 50,406 of JAAAYG020009981.1, read as the reverse complement.
TTCCTAACTCCTAGATAAACTAACCAATTGATTTGACTTGAAAAACTGGAGAAACGAAGTAGCGTCAATAAAAGATCAGTTTTTTTCCTGACTAGAAAGGTTAGATGTATATGGCATGACATTATTATTATTGAACTTAATAAATGTTTACTACACCTTTTTATTCCCTATCTAATTATTTTGCATTTATATTAAGTGCAATAAGTTTGAATAGCTATTTCTTTAGATTTTAGTGTTTCTTATGTATGTTACAGATATAGAATAACCAGGGCGTTTTGAGACACCAAGGCATTATTTATTACAGAGATTCGTTGTATCCGAAACAGACTCTTGACATGGGGCATTGTAAATATGGTGCTAGGACCAAAATACAAGCCCAATCCCAATCTAAGAGTCACTAGGAATGCATTTTTCGTTGCTGCAGTTTTACTTATCTTTCGATAAATAAATTCTCCTAAAATCTATCCTTACATTAATTATGATAATCATATAAACACTTAAATATTTTACTATTATATCTTTTAGTATTTACATATATACACATTTATAGTCATCTGTCTATGTCTATCTACATAAGATGTAATCTATTGTATTCTTAACTAATTGTGCATTTGCAGAAAATATATTTTGTGTATAAATCTTAGTTACAGGCACCTACTCATAAAGATTAGTTGCTACAATAAGTATTTACGCATAACATTCATGACTAAACCCAATGAAGCTAAATGATGGATGTGGACATGAAAATACTAATAAGAGGAAAGGAGGGAAAGAATTAGTTTTATGCTCGGGAGCACTAATTTTAATGTTAATGCCTTCATAAACCAAAGTGAGAATGTCTAATTTCTAAAGGGAAAACAGTATTAGTAGCTAGAATAACGTTTGTGCTAAAAGAGCAATAGATTCAAATAGAGAATGGACTAAGGAAGGAGAGAAGAGAGTGGAATTAGAATATTCGGATCACAGGGAGGAATCAACTAAATGAGTGAAATAACAGCGGGTAGTCCATGTAGTTAAAGAGGAGAGAAATGAATAAAGCCGAGCCATTATGTACTTACGCACGTAGTTACGTGTATGGACACGTTTTACGTAACGGAGAATATACCTTTTGCAAATCTACACTTCTCAAATACATAAATGTACAATGCATTCTATTCTAATAAGTAAGATTATAAATAGAACGTGTATTTGTACACTTGCAATTAGTACATGCTTACACAATAGAACTCGTACACTTGGACCAATAGAGATTTGAGAGTGAGCATGGCCATAAGTACATATACGTTTAACTAAAAGTAGAACATGTGAATGCATGGGGTAAGGATAAAATAAAGGACCTGCCTGAAAATAGCTACTCATTGTTATAAAAGAGTAGAACTCAGTCAGAAGGTGCTACGTATAGTTTCCCCACTGTAGCTAAATACGTGTAAATGTAGAAATCTGCAATTCAACTATAGCTTGCAGACATTCACACAGAAAAGGAAGCAAAGTATAAATTATTACGCCAAGGTATAATCAAAGTGTCAAATCACGACTGCCTCAATGCATGAAATGGAATATTGCTTACGGAGGATTGCGATTAGGGTCCTTAAGTACTATTGATCTTTCTGTTACATTAAATGAGCTAACAAAACATAAACTTATGACTTTATACTTATATTCTACTATATATAGATACGTATAATCGTGAGTAGTAACTTAGGTGGGAACACACTCAGAGTACAAATACGAAGCAATCAGAGCATTTTACCTTAACTTAGCTATTTCTCTTGGACGTTGTACATAAAAGAAGGATGCTAAATGAGGCTGGGCTGTTGTGGAGCGTCGAGTCGAGCTGTGAGGTAGAGGCCATCCAAAAACTGACAGATCCGAACTGTGAGAGAGCAAGTTGACAATGACTGCAATCAGCTTACCTATATATTTCACCTTCCTTTTCCTTCCATTCTCTCACTCCTTGGCGTTGAATTGAATTGGTGAGAGCGTAGGAGAGGCGTACGGAGTTCTAGACGATAGATTTCTCATGCCGGATCACTTCCAACACCTTAAACCAGTAAAACAACGGTTAGTTAGCATTAGGAAACTATATAACTCTCTGTGAGACCAACATGTGTGGCTGTAATTACTCTTATGTTCTATTTGTAGCTGTAAAGATTGCTATATCTCTATTGTGATAGTGCCACACGTTAATATACAGGATATTACTATGTATATAGAACTGTGTAAGGATATAGTAGAGCAATAATAATGTAGTTTGGCTGTTGCTTGTTTCATTTAGAGTCTTGGTTGTAGTAGAGGAGCAATAACCATTAAAGCAAGTCGTGTAAATTTAAATAAAACGCATTTCACTTCCACTTAATGCTCCCTACTGTTAATTAAACTGGCGAATCAAAATCTCTTTCATATCTGATCAGATCAGATGATGATGATTTATGATTATAGCTTTGACTAGGCTAATTACCTAATTTATTGAATAGAATGCGTTGATTGTTTGACTTTTCCAATCGAACTAAATGAAATGAGCAATAAGGCTAAACGGGTGCTAAAACCTAGTCGAGACATCGTCAAAGATATTTTTAACGTATCATGCCAATTTCCTCTTAATCTAGTTACTAGAAACATAAAGTGTGTTACTACAAGGCTGTATTTATAACCAGAAGTTGTGCCCTCGAATTTGTTTTCTAAATTATTAGCGAAGAGAAAGAGAGAGAGAGATGAGTGAGATAGGAGGGAGCATGGGAAAGTGTGTAGCTAGTAAATACGATGCTTTCTTTTGGGCGGGCACTTCCCCTCAGCATATTTTATTCATAAATAAGAGCTAAATGGTTTTGTCTGAGTTGGGACTCCATGCTAATAAGTAACTTCATTTCATTACACTTTAATTCATTTAAATGCATAAATGACATCCTTATTTATTAGCATAATAGAATAAGGCGTATTTTTCACAACGTATTTAACTAGGGCGAGGAGGGACTGGGAGCATTGCCTTTATTTACTATTGCCATTAGTAGGATAAATACATTTACTACTTTTCTTCCTCCTGCATTGCACGTACATGCAATTTAATAAATGAGATTTGAAATTGTTATTTACATTTTGCATGAATTTCCTTTATGCAGTCAAAATGCAGGCGAGGTCCTATAAATACCCCGACTAGACGTCTAAATTTATTCATGATTCATGGTATCACATTTGTCATACGATTAAAAGGAGGATACAGATATTACTTGTATGTATTTATACTGATGTAGTTAAGAGTAAGATGTATGTATGCAAATATTTTATGTAATTATAATTATGTACGTAGGATTGTATGTATGTACATAGGGGCGCATTAAATATAGAACTACTTATCGCTCCACAGTCGAAATCCTTCGCTTCAGCTTAAGAAGTTGGAAACGGGATAATTTACATTTTAATCTCCTCACAACAGCTCATTTAAATTTTAAATTAATTACTTTGGGCAACAAATCTTAAAAGCATTTCATTTCGTCCCGTTTCGGTTACAATTAGAGAATTACCTCAAGTAGACTTGAGTTCGGCTGCCTCTATTGCATATTTACAGGGTGCACATACAATTTGCTTCACTGCATGACGCACAACATTATTACATTGTACAGAGGACGGAACCCTCTCGTTTTAATTTATTTCCAACCGAGCAGCGCATTGGATTTTACTCTTCTATTCTTAGTTTGCTAAGCGGACGTCTGATCAAAATCTAATGCATAAATATTGCACACTCGCCTTCTAATGATAACTGTAGGGGGCTGGAGAGTTAAGCCTGATTTAGTTAATGAAGATAAATACAGATATTTGAGTAAATCCATAAAATATTGTTGACATCTTGCGCCAACCCTAGTGTTAACATATAATTCCATAGTATTTCAATTATTTTAACGAATTGCAATTACTTATGCCTCTTGTGTGTTCGATAGACATAAATACAGGGCTATAGCGATGTGATGTGACACATCCATGTAACTGCATTGAATCCAATTGTAAACTGCAGTCTAAAGTAATGTTCTCAGTCCATACGTCATTTCCTACAAACACTGCACTATTTCTTATTTACAATATTTGAGGCAGACATGCCTTTTAACTGTAAATTCCATTTAACTCTGCTTTCCATTCACTCACACAGCCTACATAATAGATACCTGCCCTGATAGGGCTATTTATTTTGATAGTTTAATGTAGTGTGGACAAATAAAACGGTAATATATCTTAAGCTGTCCTGTCTCGCCATGTCTTCTCCTTTTCTCTCTCTCTCGCTCTCTCACTATTCTCATGTAAACTCAAATGGCATTTCATTCTAAATGTTATGCACATTTTGTGTGCGTGTATTATGTTTGGAATGTTTGTGATGTGAAGTGTAATATGAAATGGAGGTGACAGAGCACACCTTGCCAAAGAAACCTAACTTTGGCTAATATATAAGAAATTAAAGAGTTCACTACAGGAAAAGAAGGTTGATGAAAAGAGGGAAACACGCGATGTCAACTCTTTCCCCCTTCTTTCTCTCTAAGTCACTCACGTGGCTTGTCCCATTATATTTGGCCACCTTTTGTACTTCAGTAAATAATGCTCTAGAGCAGCTCTTTACATTTCATTACATGTGCACCTAAAATGAACAACAACCCAATGCTAAAAATATAGGTAGTCTAAACTAAAATATTATATTTTCAATACAATAAAAAAGGAAATTGTAAGAGATCAAACCCAAAATATAGGTAGGTAGCTAAAATATTTACACGTGTTTAGCGTAGTCTGCCCGCAAAGAAGTCTTTCCTGTTAACAATGGAAGAATCTTATAAGATATTTACGCTGGCTATTTGTAAGTGTAATGTGTAATAGATTTTGCTAGTATTTCTGTAGCCCTGAGTTTCTAATAACGTAAGTGGTGTTTCTCTATCTTATCTTATATAACAGTTTTTATAAAATAGTAGTCTTCTGGTAATGACTATAGCCTTGAGTATGCAAAAGGAATGGATATTACGTGGAAATAGAAAGAGATTAGTAGGTCTAGGGATAAGGATAGGTTGAAAGTTGTCGGTTGTGAGGAAAGCTAAGTAAGAAACTAATAAAAGAGATAAACGAAGGAATAGCCATTCGCTCTATGTTGGTAATTCCATAAAAATGACTATTGAGGAGCTTCCCCCATATACTTTAATTTCACGGACTCTGGTCTATATTGCGGGTGATAGTGGTAGTAGTGGTGATATAGGCTAGGGAGGGAGTGGGTCTTATGTCGTCGAGTCCGGAGACTCAATAAAATGCGATATTTTCTAAATGGAAAACGAAGAGAGTTATAATCAGTAATAATAAGTAAAAGTGGAGTAATAATCCAGAAAGTCAACTGGTTGCTTTCATTCTCCTTTTCTTTTCTTCGTTCGTCCGTCGTACGTTCTACAGGTCTCTGGTTCACTTTGTGAGTGAATGAGTGAAGTGAACGAGTGGGTTGACTCGACTCGACTTCACTGCACTTTACTGTTATTTTATCTTTAGCTAACTTTACTTTTCTTCTCTAAAAGGTGGATTCAGTTGGATTGAAGGAAGGAGAGAGAGAGAGAGGGCGAGATAGGAGAAAGGGCCTACTATCTATCTACGCATTATGTCTTCCAACATCCACATGTATATATGTATCTTTAATAGCATTCTGCAGATATAGTTTTATAGGACACGAACGCAGATATCACATTGAAAGGATAAGTAGAGTTCGCCAGGGCTGACTTTCTTTCTGTCTTTCTAATTCCCCGCAACTCTCTCTCTCCTCCAGTCTTAGTCTCTATCTTTGTCTATTCATGCCAGCTAAAAAGAGAAGAAAAGTATCAAAGTA